>JBAMJV010010878.1:0-59871 GCA_037951105.1 Echinarachnius parma | reverse complement strand
TATATCTTGTTACATGTTTATCATATAATTGTCTTTGCTTTCAGCACACATTGAGTGATCCAATCTACACATGACACACTCAAATTGATAAATACAAGACATTTGTTTGATACCTAATATAACTAATATTATGTCTTAAATGTTATTTTGTTGTTTGTAAATACTGTTGCATTTTTATTTAAATTCAGCTCGTAGCTGCGAATGTGACATTTTGTTTGTTGAATAAATACCATTATTATGATAATTTATTATCATTACCTGGAATGATTTGATGTAATATGGATGTTATCAGTTTCAAATTACCCCTTTTTCACAAATATGTCTAAATCCAATTAATATGTCTAAAAATGCAGATTTGGGGCAAATATGGGAAAATATCGAAAAAGCAAATATGGTTTCAGAAAGTTCAAGTCATGCATTATCAACCCTCATGAGAACAACAAAAAAATGACTTTTTTTTTTAATAGTTAGGGTAGAAATTTTCATGGAATAGCGGTAGCCCTATTATGATCATTTATTATTATTACCTGGAAGGGTTTGATGTTGATTCCTCCCTTGTTCTTCTTCTTGACGGTCTGTATGATCTCATTCACCACCTGATCCGCCACATAGTCCACATGACGACCTCCCTGTTATCAAACCAAAAAAAGAGATAAATCAACCAATCATAATTATAATATAATCGAGAGAAACAAAACTCCTTAACATTTAAGGAATGGAATATTAATGGAATAACGTTTTCTCATAGTACACATGACGACCTCCCTGTTATCATCAAACAAACAAAGAGAGATGGAATAAATCAACCAATCATGTAATATGTGACCGGCTGTAACAAAACCTTGCACTTGTCGGTTATTCATGTTTGAAAGAAATGGGCAATTGAAGTTCACATAATGTGTGTAAAAGACTTATGATTATAAAATTGAAACTATCATATATTTGACAATTATTTACCAATTTGTAAGAACAAAGCATCAAATGAAAGCTTGTGATGAGGCCTTTCTAATGGTATGAAAATCTACATTTTGATTTAACCGACAAGTGCAGGGTTTTGCTATATCTGGTCACATACAGGAGTTAAAGGGATTTAATAACGTGGCTGGCATGTGACAAAAGTGATGAATGGTTGATACAAATTTCACATTAAATGGATATTATATAGCCAAGTAATGAGCATACTGTACATGCAAAGTAATATTCTCTAACTCACTGCACTGACTTTGTACACAGTTTCCAGTGGATAATTAAAAATCCAAACACTTCAATGGTAAATATTTTTTTAAGCTAAGGGAAATTCGAAGGGAAAAAATAAACCCCTTCTCACTGAGACACACGCACACCTCCCAGCGCGGGTTCACCTGTTCATGAACCACCTTCAGAGGACGCCCTGTATCATCCTCTTTATATGGCAACTGATGTACAGAGTATTACTTACCTTTGTGGTTGCAATGCTGTTAACAAAGCTGACTTGCTGGAACCCCTTCTCACTGAGACACACACACACCTCCCAGCGCGGGTTCACCTGTTCATGAACCACCTTCAGAGGGCGCCCTGTATCATCCTCTTTATCCTTTATGTACATGTCTACATATGGCTTGAATCCATTGATCTATAGAAAGAGAGCATAATTAGAGGGAGAACAATGAAAAAATATCACAAAACAAATGCATAAAGTATATATGTAACTGACTGGAACACAAGTTACAATTCTTTAAATTTCACATAGTATCTAATAGTAACAGAATAAAGTGCAGGAAGTAATTACTTTCTTTAAAGGACTCATATTTATATAATTCTAGAAATCCATGAGATACCAAAATTATGAGGTACACTTTGAGTCCCTTGCACCCCCCCCCCCCCCGCCACATCGTAGGCTCAGTGGGTAAGCAGAGCAACTGATTATTCTATCATGTAAGTCTTGGTTCAAGACTACAGGTGAGAATGAAATGCACAATCTCCCTTCAACTTACTCATTAAACAAAAAATTTAATTTCAAACGGTAAGTTCTCAATACAATCCTTCTGCTATCATTACATACATGTACCATGAGTCGTTTGCCGTTGAGGTACACTTTGAGTCCCTTGCACCCCCCTGCCACATCGTAGGCCTGGCGGGTTAGCAGAGCAACTGATTATTTGATTTTATTACAAAAGTCTTGGTTCGAGACTACAGGTGAGAATGAAATGCACAATCTCCCTTCAAGTTACTCATAAAATAATAATCAAATTTCAAACAGTAAGTTCTCAATTCAATCCTTCTGATATATTATTACGTACCATGAGTCGTTTGCCATTGAGGTACACCTTGAGTCCCTTGCACCCCCCTGCCACATCGTAGGCCCGGCGGGTTAACAGAGCAACTGATTATTTTATTACGCAAGTCTCGGTTCGAGACTACATGTGAGAATTAAATGCACAATCTCACTTCAACTTAAGTAAAATCAAATTTCAAACAGTAAGTTCTCAATTCAATCCTTCTGTTATCATTACATACCATGAGGCGTTTGCCATTGAGGTACACCTTGAGTCCCTTGCACCCCCCTGCCACATCGTAGGCCCGGCGGGTTAGCAGAGCGACAATGTCTCCATCCAGCTCACTCATCTTGAACTTGGACAGGTCTGGGCTGTACGTCACCTCCGTGAAGTCAGTCCCATCAAAGGGCGTGATCTTGGGGGAGGTCGTCTTTGTCATGTTGTTGTGCCACGACTAGGAGGTGGAAAAAGAGAGCCCATTAAAATACAAATTATGGGAAAATTGTACTGAAAGTAGAAAGAACGATTGAAGAACAGATAATGGTCATTACAGTCTGTAGATTTGATATCTAATTGCGCCACAAATATAGAAGATAACATTGGATTCTGGTAGACAGAATTTAACTAAATCATATGAAATTCCATATTATTTGAAAAAAATAATTACCCAAAATTATAACATATAATCGCAAAGCAATCTTGGGAACAGTATTCCACAGTAAGCCAGGGCCGCTATTAAGACATGCCATGTCCCACATAGTCACATCCACATTTATGGTTTCAGTGTACACCAGCTCCTGGAAAACTCTTATAATTAGAAAATTGTATTGTCTAGACAACACAATAAACCACATAGAAAAATTCTGAAACACAGTCTTTAGCAAACAGTTTCATTACCAGTACTGCATAAGATAGAATAACAAGGCGATAGCCGTAAAGTGTCTCGCCCAATTGCGCGCATTCATGCCAATGAAGTTTGGTTACAAACAGATGCAGGGTTGGAAAGTTATCGACCCTAATAGACTCTTACCCCCAAAACTTCACATTGACCCTCATTTGACCTTTGACCTACTTATGTGACCTTTGACCCCAGTATATCATGGAGGCCGGTATAGGGCATCTACCAATCAAGTTTGGTTACAAACAGACGGACGGACGCAATTTGGATCCCTAAGCCCGGCGCAGACAGAGCCGACTTGACCCGATCCGACTGGTTTAAATCAGGCTAGAGTTGGGCCAGGTCGGTCGGAGCAGATTTATCGCGTTGAATCGGCCCCAACTGGCATCCGACTGTCTCTCGACTGGCAAAATGTGTGTCGCGAGGCACTGAAAACTGAGCCGATCGGAATGACAACCAGTCGAGTCGGCTCTGTCTGCGCCGGGCATAAGTCTCCCCTCCACCTACGGTGGGCTCGACAAAAAGGGGTAAACAAACCATTGAAAACAGATCGTAGTCATTTATTATATTGATTAAAATTGAATAAGGAGTCATAACAAAGTTACTCCCTATATGAAAGAGAAAGATGAGTACTGAAATCAAATCCATATCTACCTGTTTGAATTTTTTCTTGTATTCCTTGCAAGCTGTGATGACTGTGAACTTTGTGCTGAAGATGTTACAAAGCTTGGCTCCGTAGCCATTCCTTCCACCTGGTGAAGTCAGGAGATAAATACATTGATTTAACCCTAAAAAGACTGGGCTATTTTGAACCTTTAAAAAACTGGGGGGGGGGGATGTCCATAAGGTCTACCATATTGCGTAGTTAAAACAAAAAATTAATTAGAATATGCTAATTAGAGCTAATTAATTATGCGAAAATTGTATTTTTTTTTGTTTTCTCAGCAATCAAAACTCTGATCGACTCCAAATTTGGCATGGTGATAGATTTCCATGAGCTCTACAATATTGCATAGTTAATTTTTTTGTTTTCATTATAATATGCTAATTAGAGCTAATTAATTATGCGAAAATTGTATTTTTTTCGTATTTTTTGCATTTTACTTTATATTTGGTGATTCTTATCAAACAAAATTGTGTTCCTAGTGCAGTATACATGCTAAGATTATATAAATTGACCCAATCTCTGATCAAACAACAGGATAATCATGAAAATTGATTTTGTTTTACCGTTTTCTATGTTTTTTCTTTGTTTTTATCCTTTTCTTTGTTTTTCTTTGTATTATTCTCTATATATTGTATTGTTTTATGCAAATGAGAATACAATAAGTATTTTCACCATGCCAAAGTGGAATACTAACATTACTTGTGAAAAGATGGGTGTAAAACTGCAACATAAAAGGTGCATGTAAAAACTGTGTGTGTTATATACATGGAAGAATTAGAAAAAATTTGAATTTTCTGTGACATGCGATCGCAAAATGTTACGTAACACATGGATCGTTGGCCCGGTGTGCGCAAATTTGGTATCAAAAGTTGCGCAAGACTTTAAGGAAAAAAGTAATGAAGTGGCACCGTAAAATATTTAAGCGTTGCGAAGTAATCGCGAAAAACTTTTTAGGGTTAAGAGGCAAACACTCAGTAATGTTAAATACAGATAATACACGGTCTAGAGTGCGTTGTGTAAATGTACTGCACACAAGGTTTTGTCAGATGTGCACACCATCTGGCGTCACTAACATGCAATATAATTTTGTTGCACTCTTCCGACACTGTTGTAAAAAAAAAAGGTTGGTAAATATAAATGAATGCTCACGTGACAGGATATAACCAATCACCTTACTGGATTTACTGACGTCATTTAATAACTTTGCATAAAGGATATTTGCTTACCACTAACATTGCAAATGTATCTATCAAAATAACTGAAAATCTGCCTATAAGCATTTTAAAGGATTAATATAATTTTTTATACAAGAAGAATGTTATGGTTCATGATACCAACACATAGCTAATAAAATACAGTCAAACCTGCCATAGTGGCCACCTGCCTATAACTGGTCACCAAAAGTGATCCCCTGCAGAGAAAATCAATGTTATGGAACCAGTCTATAGAGGTCACCGTCTACAGTAGCCACTATTTTGTTTTTTCCTTTGGCTGTGCATGGTTCCAAAATTATCTGTTGCATGACATTCTGCTACACACCTGTAACCTTCTTCTCCTCATCGTCATAGTTACTGGACGTTATAAGATGCCCAAAGATCATCTCGGGGACAAACATCTTCTCAATTTGTATACAAGAAGACTGTCATGGTTTATGACACTTACAAAGAGTTAATAATAATGATTTTCAAGTTTTTGTAGTAAATGGGGTACGTACGGTTCTCAGGTCATGTTGTAAATGGGTTAATGACATTCTGATACACACCTGTAACCTTCTTCTCCTCATCGTCATAGTTACTGGACGTTAGAAGATGCCCAAAGATCATCTCGGGGACGAACATCTTTTCTCCTTTGTGTTCTACCACTGGGATTCCCTTCCCATTGTTCCAAATGCTGATCAGATTCTGCTCTCTATCAAAGGAAATTGTGAGAAATAGAATACAAATTACCAAAGTCAGGGCTCAACACTAGCACTTGCCTTATTGCTCGCGGCAAGTACAAATTGATGTCGGGCAAGTAAAATTTCATTAATAGCCTAGTTTGGTTGCCCTATTGGGGAACTAAATTATTGGGTGACTACGGGAGAAAATTTGTAATTATTTCAGTACAAAAGTCAAGGGTTCGATTCCAAACAGGAGCACACATGTGCTTCAGCGAGGCAATACATCTACATGTGCTGCTCTCAACCCATGTGTCTTCAGGGCAGCCCGGGTAAGTAAAGCAAGGGCAGTAATGGTACATAGTATTGAGCTTTGAAACAATTAGTATAAAGCACTATAAATGTTATAAGCGAGAAATTTCCTGTTTTGTAGGGGTGGGTGAAAGGGTTGCAGGATCAAGAGGATTTCACTACTCTGTTGTTAGAAATCAAATGAAACATTTATATATACATCTTGTATCTCTTATTCAAGAATGGAAATAAGAAAGTTGGAGAGCCTTTGAGAACACAAACTTACTTGTCAATGGTGATCTTGATGCAGTTCATAGTGGCGTCTCTCTGTTTGTTGTCAGCAGCATTCACTACAAAGTTAGAAATTAAATAGAATGTTGACAAATACTGCTAAAAACTGCATACTGTATCTACTAAAAAATTGCCAGTGTAAGAAAATGAGAGTGAGTAGGAGTCCAGCTTTCAATCCTACATGTAGCATGATCTTTTCAGAGCAGAATGATGTTGCCCTGACGGAGATCCTGCTAGGATTGAAAGTTAGGCTCCCACTGACTTTTCAATAAACAATAGGCTCAAATGGGAAATTGCAATAAATCACAGGAATACAAATGAGACAGAAGAAAAGTTTCAGCAAGTGTACATGTACGAAACATATCTTTAAATTATTTTAAATTTAAATTCAAATATATTCATATCTTCTCATGTCGGGTATTAAAAGATTTTGATCCATGAATACTACCTAAGGAATGCATAAAATGTAAACTTCGTCTAGACAGGTTAATTTATAGGCAAACTGCCATCTAGAGAATCAAGACTACTGTTCTTGTATAAATACATGTAAATATACATGCTGAAATGCTACCGACCCTAGGCAGTGGAAAATGTGCAGTTTTGCGTGAAGAAATTATTGCAGTACGTGTATCCATTGACCAGGGTAATAATAAGTGTAAAGCGCTATGATACTCACATGAATGGTACTAGTATATCAAATAACCACTATTATTAATTCTTATCAAAATGTTGTAATCATTAAGAGGTTTTGCTGTACTAACCCAGGATTTCATCAAAGATCTTGTAGAAACCCGGAACAAATGTGACGTCTCTGTTGACCATCTTCTCATCATCAACCACCCACATTGTCTGCAAGAGATACAAAGAGTTACACAATTCGGTAAAACGCAACTTTACATTCACCCACATTGTCTGTAGGAGTTAAGTGACATAAGAATTCAGTAAAACACAACTTTACATTCACCTACATTGACTGCAAGAGATACAAAGAGTGTCACAACAATTCAGTAAAAGGCAACTTTACATTTACCTACATTGACTGCAATAAATACAAAGAGTGACATAAGAATTCTGTATTTAACGCAACTTTACATTCACCTACATGTACACTGACTGCAAAGTTACAAAAGGTGACAAGACTTTCAGTAAAACAGCAGCTACAATCATTTTTTCTCCAATGCTGGCAGTAGCTAAATTAAAATAGTAAAAAAAAAAAATAATGACGTCGTTTATGTATTTCCTTCATGAATAAGTATCATTTTATGAATGGCCTCGTTATCATTTCATGAATTGCTATCTCATGAATTGACTTCAATATACTTGGATTCTAGTATAATTATTTCATGAATTGGCCTTAATATTTCTATGAATTAAAATTATTTCATGAATCAGCTTCAATATTTTGATATAAATTATTAGAATTTCATGGATTTAGCCTCAAAACATTTCTTGAATTAATTGGCCCGACAACCAACCTGCGTGACTGGTTCTACAGAGCCGATGTACATGTACGTGTAGGGCAAAGTAAGACGTGTTCCATCAGAATCTGGTAGAATTAATATCATTTCATGCATTGACTTTAATACTCTTCTTCTTATTATTACCTAATTAATTGGACTCAATACTTTAGTGCGTTAATAACACTTCATGAATTGGTCCGACTACCAACCTGAGTGACTGGTTCTACAGAGCCGATGTACGTGTCGGGACGCAGCAAGATGTGCTCCAGCTGAGTCTTCTTCTGGTAGATGCGTTCCACCGACAGCTTCTTCTTGCTGCCTCCCTTCGCGTCACCGCCTCCAAAATCTGGCAGGTCCGCAATGTCACCTGCACCCAGCTCTTTCTTTCCTGATCCCTTCTTCAACATCGCCTTCAATAACAAATGTGGATGAATGTAAAGCAAGTTGATCCAATTGAAAAGTTGAAAACCAATTTAAAAACATACTTTATTTTTTAAATAATATTTTGTCCACGTCGTAACTTGTGTTCGCCTTCGTTCTTCCCCTCTGTCATGTCTGTCTCTAGGTCTAATGCAAGGCTCGACACTCGCACTGGCCCGCTGGCCCGGGGCCAGTGAAATTGCACTTGGGGCCAGCAAAATGTATAAAAGTCATATTTTGGTGGCCCGATCGGGCAAGCAGATTTTTAACCTGACATTGACAAAATAAAAAAAATCTTGTTTTCTTTTATGTCATGCTTCATATGTAATCACAGGTTTGATAAGGAAAGAGTGATATTTTGAATAGTAAAAAGCTTACTCATGAAATACAATTTTGGGGCCAGTAAATTTTCTTTTGGGCCACCAGAATAGGGGAAAAAACTATTTCACTGGCCCGACCGGGCCACTGACTTAAAAGGTGAGTGTGGAGCCCTGTCTAATGTTTCCCTTCTTCTTCTTCTTGGATAGGGACCACAATCAACTTGCTGATTATTCTGTCACTTTGTAGGAGGTTGAAGTTGCACATTGCAGCTCTATATATGTATCTCATCCTCTAGAGCTCAAGGCCAAGCAGTTGGCCAGACCCAGACGACATTTGGTTGCAGGTTGACGGCCAAAGTCAAAGATGGCCGAACAAACAGATACACAAAATAATATAAAATAAAACAAACAGTGTTCAAAGACACCCTGTTATGGTGTGTGATGTGCGATCCATACAGAACTGTTGATTAACTTTATTTATCAATATTATTAAAAGAGCATCGAGATAAACCAAGTAACACAGGAATCTTGGCACTAATGTGAGTAATGCCGGGATCTAGTAAAATTGTCCAAATCCACAAAACTTACTTGAAAATTTAGCGGTTACATTGTTGTATT
The DNA here is from genome assembly GCA_037951105.1 of Echinarachnius parma. Taxonomy (NCBI): domain Eukaryota; kingdom Metazoa; phylum Echinodermata; class Echinoidea; order Clypeasteroida; family Echinarachniidae; genus Echinarachnius; species Echinarachnius parma. The sequence goes on along the minus strand of JBAMJV010010878.1, from coordinate 50,775 downwards.
CGTATTAAAAATGTCAATAGAAGCATGGTACAGGTTTTGGTTTTTCGAATTTCCCTTTTGTTAAAAAGATATTAATGACTGAAGTACTGGGATTTTCAACTATCCAACTATCCACTGCCTGGATAGTCGTGTGTATAAAGTCAGTGCCAAAAATGACTCAATGTTGAGTTAGTGATTATCACTTTGGCTTTGTATTTGTGCTCATTAATCTGCCATACATGTATAACTGATAACATTGATTTAACATGAAATCTTCACATATTACTCAGTGGACATCACATCTACAATGTATTGTAAATGGTCCTGATGGACCATTTACTGCTCACAGTGGTAAAAATCTACGGGACACAATTTGAACTGCAAACAGAGAGAAAAGAATAGCATATCTAAAGTTAAAAATTGCATACCTAGATTGAAGCTGATTTTATGATTTATTGTACAAAATTTCATTTTCAAAATGATAAGTCATACTTACAAAAATCGTCATATAAGTTCCATTTCTTTCTCTTCCTGCTCGATGTCCCATCGTAAACAAAGAAAGCCCGCCCGCAACATGCGGAGGCCGCTTATTATTGTCCAAAACAAGCCAACTCGCGATCTGCAAGCATGCCCGCCGTATCCGATTTCGGATACGCCGTATCAGAATTCGGATACGCCGTGTCAGAATTCGGATACGGTAACACGTGTGGTGTGGGAAGCTTGCGGGAAATACATGACAGTCATCCAGATAGCAGCAACACTTTCGAGAGGGATCACGACTGAGATTTTCTCAGTCTTTTTATTTTCCAAAACTGCAGATTTTCCATTTTTTTCGACATTTGAAGAATAATTTGGACCATTTTGGTAAGTTCATATAACACTTGTATTATTTTTAGGGCCAGTCATGATTGATTTTGTTGAATTTAAGATAAGAATTTTGTGTGAAATTTTGACAAACTTTTTTTGTACTGTCCCACATTGTTCCCGTATAGCGCAGCATTATAATGTAGTGTTGTGTGGTGGACATATCAAAAGTTTATCAAATTACAACAATACACATCGTCAGGGCTGCACATCGTATCAACCATTCGTCACTTTTTGCACATGTCAACAAAGCTGCTAATAGTAATACTAAGATACATGTCATGTATACTGTCCTCTCCCCCGATAGTACTGGTAAAAATTACATCTAATTAATGTCTTTAAGACAACATAACTTGACGTCAATAAGACGTAATGTTGCACCCGTGTACGTCAAAATTAAGTCGTTGTAATGACGTCATAACGATAAGGTAGTACACATGACTGAGTGACACGACACACAAATTATAATGGCAAAACAGACTTTGAAAGACGTCATAATGATGTCGTTAATATTGTACGTACAACGTTTTACCAGTTTATGACCAATTTTTGACGTCTTTAAGACGTCAGTCTGCTATCAGTATCAGGTCCCAGGCCAGGGTTTCTGGCCTTTACTTGGTACTTGGTAGTTTATTCCTCCAAAACACTCCATAGGAGTTTTAACTGGAGGTGGGTTCGGCACTTTGGGCCAGCAGCCATTGCACTGCCATTGTGCCATTGATTGGGGGCAAGCGAACCAAAAATTCAACAAGAAAACAGCTGCAAAATTATTGTCTCATAAAAATACAATTAAAGAGTTCAATTACTAGTTTAATGCTTGTGTAAATCGTAAACATCAGAATGAGAATCACTATCAGCTAAGTAAGCTTACCGCCCATTTCTGATCACTGTCTTCACTCGCCATTTTCAAGAAAGTTGATCAGCATCAGCTCAGCCGACGCGACGACCTGTACTTTCGGCGTTCGCCGCCGGGGATCGCACCGCAAGCCACTGGCCTGGCTAGCTGCTGGTGGTGGCTTTGTCTCGACTCTTGAACTTAAAAGCCCGATTCCGGCTTAGCTTGGGCCTTATAAAATCTGTGATCCCAAACCTTTATAAATGTCTAGTTCAGTCGCAGAGAATAGTTCTATTCATCGGTATAAAAGAGCCGGTTACTCGATGAGACATCATAACCATTAAAATGCGTGAAAATATTATAAAAAGGGCAAATAGACAAAGTAAAAATTCAATTTCAAAGTGGCAAGTCTGGCAAATCTGCATCCATAAAACACAACAATACGCGGTACTACGTACGCGTACGGTACGGTCGAACAATAAACACATGTACACAATTAAAGTACCGCGTACCGTACACACGCGACCGCTAGTTATTCTTATTTCAGAGGTTTTTTATTTCATGGGAAAATAATTTATTATTATTATTATTATTATTTATTCGACCAAAAAGCATAATACAATGTAAAATACATCACAACTATAGAGTGGTGAAGTGTGATGTCATAAATGATGTCATAAACATTTTTTTTTTTTTTCAAATTTGAGCTTCATTTTCAGAAAGAGTATAACAAATATTGTCCAAATACTGAAAATCAATTGCATGTACGTATTGTCTATTGAGATATTATGCCCATCCGAATGTGTTTTTTTTGCCAACAGGCAATCAGTGTTATAGTGCACTGGTTCCTAAAATTAGGAACCAGTGCATAGCTATAACACTGATTGCCCATTGAAGCAAAATTCATTCGGATGGGCATATCTCAGCCAATACGTAACATATTCATTTGATTTTCGGTATTTGGACATTACGGAAAATGGAGTTCAAATTAAACAAATCGAAAAAAGGTTTTTATGACATCATGGCTTCTGTACTCTAATAACATGTATGCACAAAATACAAAAATACAAGTTACAAAACTGAAGAAAATAGACAAAAGAAAGTAGTGAGGAGCAGTATGTGGGCCAGGGTTCACAAAAGTAAAGTACATTACTGTTGCCCTAGGGCATGTGAACCCTCACACACTGCTCCAGAAGATGCAGCATTACGGAACATAAATAACAATAAACGTATACGAAGATGGTTTATATATCAACGTCCAAATATAGCTAAATTATCTTAACCACGTAGAATAAAGAATGCATTGATGAAATGATTATATCAATTACTGTGGCTCATATTTATATGGATATATATACGGAAAATAGTTATACAAAGAAAGCATGCATTGTGTACATGTTTCGCGGTAATAAAGGCATTGGACATGAGTATTACCGCTCCATCGACTATTTATAATAAGACTCCGTGTAAAAATGGTAAGGAACAATTCTAAAGCAAAGTTGCATATTACATAATTGCAACTTAATGAACTTGGTACTAAATGAGCCTATTGAACAGAGAGGATAGACGACTTTAAAATGAATAAATTAATGAATGATTATAACAATTAATGTGGCTCATATATATGGTTGTAAGGAAAATAATTATATTATGTATGAGTTAACATGAACATGAACTGAGGAAAGAGGGCTAACTGATTCTTTGGACGCTTATTCCAATTTAATATTTGCGCCATGACAATTAATAATCCTTAAGACCAGTATATCCCGTCATCTATTCATATTCCAGGGGCTCAACCCCTGGAAGCTTGAAAAAGAACAACTCAAACTAAAACTTAAAGGGGCCCTGCAACCCAAATGCATGTTGACCTCTGTTCATCTGTATTAGTGTACACATTCAATATTTGTAAACGGTTTGACCCAAATATGTTTTGTATATTTTTAAACATTTTATCATTTATTTGTCTTCATGTTGCTAAGCCCCACCTCCTAAAAAACCCTCCAGAGCAAATTATATTGTTGACCTGCAGTGACATCATTTGTCAATCACTGGTCAGCTACCATGAGATTAACAAAAGATGAAAGTACAAAAAGAACATCCACACAAACTGACAAAAGCATGCCCTGCATACCTCCATGCAATAGCTTAGACAGTGCTTTTCTTCTGACATAGCAACAGCTATTGTAATTGAAGTTGTGTGAGTTGGTATTCTATTCAACCGTGTGATGCTATTGTGATTAGCCATAGAGATTAGCCTAATCACAATAGCATCACACGGTTGAATAGAATACCAACTCACACAACTTCAATTACAATAGCTGTTGCTATGTCAGAAGAAAAGCACTGTCTAAGCTATTGCATGGAGGTATGCAAGACATGCTTTTGTGTGGATGTTCTTTTTGTACTTTCATCTTTTGTTAATCTCATGGTAGCTGACCAGTGATTGACAAATGATGTCACTGCAGGTCAACAATAGAATTTGCTCTGGAGGGTTTTTTAGGAGGTGGGGCTTAGCAACATGAAGACAAATAAATGATACAATGTTTACAAATATACAGAACATATTTGGGTCAAGCCGTTTACAAATATTGAATGTGTACACTAATACAGATGAACAGAGGTCAACATGCATTTGGGTTGCAGGGCCCCTTTAAAGGCAAATATATGCGTGGGTTAAAATGGGTAGTCAGCAAAATCCAACTCGCACTCCACCGTAATCTCCCGAGGTAAACTCACGATGTGTGTTGGATCGATTTAGAACACGGGCCTTCATATGAAATTGCATGCAGCACACAGCTGGTAAACTGTACATTGCTCGAGCTATCCCCTGAGGCAATACAGCGCTGATAAAATCGCAGCGGCACTTTGATGACCGTCGGCAGGGGTGTCGATCCGTTTTTAGATTGGGGGGACAATAATGGGGGTCCAGGGGGCGGAGCCCCCGGAAGCTTTTAGATTTCAGACATTTGCTCCTAGCATGGGTGTTAAAATTGTATAAAATAGTGAACCTACTCATAACGTATTTTTAAGGGCATAGCGAGGAAAAGACTGAGCCTTGCATGAGATGGATCCACGTGATCATGTATACTATAGAGCCATCGATATAGTCTAGGGCATTGGGCTCCCATGAAACTAAGCAAGGGCGTTAACAATTTCTCAAAAGTGTAGGGGAGACATTGCGAGGAAGCGAAGCGACCGAGCGGGGGAGGGTGTGGGAGGGGTGTCCCCCTCCCACAGTATAGGGAGCTTTTGGAATTTTAGCTAGCCCCCGGAAATGTTTACAATGATTTAGAATTGAACCTATATAATACAGATTATGGCTGTCATTTAAAATGGTATTTACTTACTCTTTTTTTTTGTATTGTGAGTTTAGAAATTAGAATCCTGGTTTACTACTCCGCCTTCATTTCATTCTTTAGCGTTAGAGGAATAGTTGAGTTTTGGTAAAGAGAGTACAGTTTTGGTCAAACTGAATTTGAGTAACTAAAACCTGAACCATACAAGCTAATAGTTATAACTCCACCATGCTCCAACCAATTTTAAGAAAACAATTGTGCATGTGCTGTTTTGTTAAAATAATGATTAAATAGAGAGATCATACTATTTAAACACATCTGTTGTACATTTTAAAAAAGTCACACAGCATTTTTTTTTTCAACGGCTGGTTCAAAAGTATTGAATTATTGTGGGACCCCACAATAATTACAAATGGTTACATGTATGGATCTGCCCCCATTTGTATCAAATAAAGTTTATTCTGTCATTAAAATCGTACACTAAAAAAAAATAACTAGTCAAAATGACCAGAAAACTAGTCAGCCGGGCACCTGCACTATTTCTAGTCAAAATGATCTGGACAATCTAGTCAAATACATTGATATTCTAATTTTATATTGCCTTTGTATATAGAAAAATATATTGAAATTATATATACTCAATAACGTGAAAACGCTATTGAGTATAATTTTAGATTATTTTCTGTATAAAAAGACAATATTTAATTAAAACATCAATGTATTTGACTAGATTTTCCGGATCATTTTGACTAGAAATAGTGCAGGTGCCCGGCTGACTAGGTTTCTGGTCATTTTGACTAGTTATTTTTTAGAGTGTATGCTCTTTAAAATTTGACACTCACCTCAGTTACAAATACCTCACAACAAAATATTTCGTGCAGCGCCCTCTATACAACTCCGAGCGAAGCAACAGTCTTGATACAACGATTTTGCAAAAAATGTTATTTCCATCAATCATAATCTATTTTCTTACAACGAATGCTGCTGCGCTAATTATAATAACTCGGCAGCGTTCTTGAAAGTCTAATTAATTTGCACGCGTCCGGTCTGTTGTCCAGCAAAACAATGGAAGCCTCTTCATTTGCCCATAGGATATCTAGTTTTAGCCACACAAGAAAAGTCACTGAAATTATAAAGGGATTCAATCTTTCTCACGAACATGATCAGCTCAAGACTTCAAACAACGTTTGTTCATTACTATTAATTTCATGTCGTGTTATTTTCTGCCAATGGTTCAGGAACCATACGCGAGATTGATTGAATATTTGCGTTATTACGTAATAGTCATGCGATTTTCATTACCCATCAAACACCAACACGTACGTTCACTGCGATTAATTATGGATATTACTTTAGGTTAATCTTAACGGGAACATTGCATGTGACATTTGGAAACTATAATTATAGGCTTTATAAAAGCAACAATCTTGTATTCATGTTTCACATGGGCGTATATAGGGGCACATTTTGTTCAGGGGGGCTGGGGTCTTTTTCTCGAATAATTATCATTCCTGCCTTTTCACCTGACAAGCAACAACAAAAAAGTCCGCGCCCCTATATTTTGATGCCCGAAAATAAGATGATCCGCCATGCCATGCATGAGTGAGCACACATTAAAGGAAAATGTCACTTTTCAGAAGTCACAAGAGTCAAAAAGTGAAAATGCTGCCTTTGATGTGTAGTCACTCATCCATGACTCGACGGACCAATTTCATTTTCACACATAAGTTAGTCAATAAATGTTAGAACAATCCTGCCGAGTTATTTTGCTCAAACCCTTTTCGTTAAAAAGTTATGTTATTTGATTAAGGGGGACTTATTTTTGTGTTGAGTTTAATTGATCAGTATTGTTGAAATAAACTCAACAAAAAAGTAAGTCTCCTCCTGATTAGAATACAATTTTTGAACAAACATTTTTTGAGCAAAATAACTCGGCAGTATTGTTCCTACACTTATTGACTAACTTCTGTGTGAAAATGAAATTGGTCCATCGAGTCATGCATGAGTGAGCACACATCAAAGGAAAGATTGGCACTTTAATTGTGTGCTCACTCATGCGTGACTCAATGGACCAACTTCATTTTCACTCAGAAGTTAGTCACAAAGTGTAGGAACAATCCTGCCGAGTTATTTTGCTCAAACCATTTTTGTCAAAAAGTAACGCCATTTTTAATAAGGGGACTTACTTTTTTTGTTGTGTGTATTACAAAAGCGTGCATGATTTGCGTTATTACGTAATAGTCATGCGATTTTCATTACCCATCAAACACCAACACGTACATTCACTGCGATTAATTATGGATATTACTTTAGGTTAATCTTAACGGGAATATTGCATCCCAGCTAGCCACCTGACGTCGTGCCGATGTCATAAGTTGTTGGCCGGATGTCGGCTTATCGCGGTTGGCTCGAGGTTAAAATGTCCGCCAGCCCAACATCGTCACTACGTCATTTTTGTGATATATTGGCATAACGTCAATTTCCGACAATGGCCCAACATCATCTCATGACATTGGATCTACATAACATTATGATGTCGGCTCGAGGTTAAAATATCTGCTAGCCCAACATTGTCACGACATCTTTCTGTGATGTTGGCCCAACGTCAATTTCCGCCAATGGCCCAATAAAAATCGATTCGACATGAATATGACATCTCGATGATGACGCCATAGCGATATTCTGCCGATGTCAACCTCTGGCAGCTATGAAACAAGTCGGCAAATGGTCATAAAATTGATGTTGCGCCAATGTCAATGGTCCGACAAATCGCTAAATGACGTTGGGCCAGCATTAAAAAAAAGACGCCGAGCTGATGTTGGGCTGGCGGACATTTTAACGTCTCGGTGACGTCGCATGTCGCATGTTGGCTTGGCCCAACGTCCCCTTACAACGAAAATGACATCGGCCCAACGTTGGCACGACGTCAGGTGGCTAGCTGGGATGTGACATTTGGAAACTATAATTATAGGCTTTATAAAAGCAACAATCTTGTATTCAGGTTTCACATGGGGCGTATATAGGGGCACATTTTGTTCAGGGGGGCTGGGGTCTTTTCTCGAATAATTATCATTCCTGCCTTTTCACCTGACAAGCAACAACAAAAAAGTCCGCGCCCCTTATATTTTGATGCCCGAAAATAAGATGTTTTGACGTTTCATGGTTTTACTCTGAAATTAGCACGATTTTGCCCGAATATGAGACGCTTTTGCACGTAAACATGATACATATAAGCCCCCTGCCGCCTTCGCCTATGAAATTTCATGACAAAGAATTGTTTTCAAGACTAATATTCTAATGCTACAGGTAATAATTATTATACCCTATATTTGTGGGAATCACACTCGAACACATGCTGCTTCTTCGAGGTCCCGGCTATTATGATGGATAATATTATGTAAATAGTTGTTTAATTGTTTGACTGCTGTAGAAGTTTGTATTTGCCAAATAAACTGAATTGAAGTTAAATTGAACTATTATCACCGGTTTCTGACTTTCTGCTTAGATAACAGTTCACATTACACCTGCCGGAAAGAGCACATTCAACCACAGTGTGAACACACTGTGTTTCACAGTGTGGACCACAATGTTAAATTCGAGCGTTTTCACAGTGTGAAATCCAATTCACACTGTGAACACACTGTGACCACACTGTGACCACACTGTGAACACAGTGTGAACACAGTGTAAAAATTGCTTGTGTTCACAGTGGGTAAAAAGTGCGCTCACTCTGTGTATCTCAGCAATTTCACAGTATGTTCACAGTGTGAATTGGCTTTCACACTGTGAAAACGCTCGAATTTAACATGTTGGTCCACACTGTGAAACATAGTGTGTTCACACATGTTCACACTGTGGATGAGTGAGTTCTTTCCGGCAGGGAAGTCCTGCGGTCATCATATTTCATTACCATGATTAATCATCTCGAATCGTGCTTGTGTGATTACATTGAAACTGCCTATTGTCAGGCTTCAGTTCCTCATTAAATGACTTGTTTCAAAATAATTGTCAGGCTTCATTCAGTTCCTCATTAAAAGACTTGTTTCAAAATAAAATAATCTCATTGAACAGTGGCGTAGGGGCGTAGCGTGATTGGACTGATAGGGGGGGGGGGGGGGGGCAAGAGAATGATTGGGGGCACACCTTATACATTTTTTAAGTTTTTCCTGAAATTTTCCCTTTATGTTTCTTATTGTTTAGGGCAAATTACTGGGGTAGGGGCACGTGCCCGCTAACCCTTACCCTACTCCCCCCCCCCCCCCCCCCCCCGTCGCTACGCCGCTGCCCTTGGATACATCGCTATATTTCCTGTAACTCTGAATCAAAAAGAGGTTTTTGCAGTACATCATTATGGTGTGACGTGCGTGACATTCGTTTCATTCGTCCCATGCGGAGAACAGGGGTTTCTATCAGTTTCGATCCGAATGTATAGATCAGCTCAGCTTTCATACCAATTCATTCGTGCATGATAACAACGGACGATTCGTTTCATTCTCCTCAAGACTATGTTTCTATCATTTTCGATCCAAATTTATCAGCTCTGTTTTGTACTACCCACAATGATTTAAGTTTAAAAGTGGGCATGTTATCGTGGTGAAGGAGGCAGACATATCGAGTTGCTGACTTGAGATTTCATTTTCATTTTCATTCCACTGGACTTTGTGTGTTTAATAGCTGGACAGTTGACCCATTCTGCCAAATCAAGTAGTTTCCACATAACACTACTCATCATCGTTTGATGAATTTCAAACCTTATATTGGTAGGCATATGGATGTATTTTAACATTTCAACTTCCATTTCTTGACGAGAGGGGTTACAAAGGTAAATATTCTAATAGTTTTCTATCACTTTCGACAGAAATTCACATACAAATCATGAAAGTTTTCTTGCACTAAAAGTTATTTATGTCAAGACGATGGTACACGACTATACAGGGTGGCCCCCAAAAAACGGAAAGGGGCACTTCTCAAAATATAGTAACAACATGATTGTGTCCACCGGATAGAGTGTCCTTTCAAATGAAAAACGATACCAAGAACAGTCATTTTGGACGAGTAATTTTTGCTGTAGGACGTCTTAAGTGAGACCATGTCAGGTTCCCATTTTTGCCATTTTGTACCAAGTCACTGCCTGATAAATCGCACTTCCTGCCCGTCATATCATCGAGCAACTATGCCCATTATCTCGGTACACAGCTGAATGCACACTAACAATGGCGCGCGTATTGCTCGTTGTTCGATCGACGCAATGACGGGCAGTAAGTGCGATTTATCACGCACTGACATGGTACAAATTAACAAAAAAGGGAACCTGACAAGGTGTCACTCAAAGCGCCCTAAAACCAAAACTACACGACCAAAATTACTATTCTTGGTATCGTTTTTCATTGGAAAAGACACTCTATCCAATGGACATAATCATTTTGTTACTTTATTTTGGGAAGTGCCCCGTTCCGTTTTTTGGGGCCACCCTGTATAGTTGTCATGTTTAAATACCTTATTTGCGAGAATATTGTCATGATTGTGCATATTCTGGTTCTGGGTTACGTCTTTTAATACGAAGGTCGTGGGTCCGTTGACCAACCACGCATGTATTCATAATTTGTTGTGTTCTATCCAGGTGAAGTAAATGGGTCCCTGCATGGAAGGAATTTATGAATAAATTTATTATTATTATACTCATCTTTAACGTTATTTATAATCATGATAATGTTTTCGGGGAAATTATTATAAAACAATATACATGCATATCATTCTTTGTTGCGAACATGCAGGTACAAGACAAGGGCGTCTATCTATAGCGTGTCGGCACAGCAGCATCAGCAGCAGCAGAAGCAATAACATCAGTATCAGCAACATCACCACCAACAACAACAACAACAACAGTTACAGCAGCAGCAGAAGCAACAACAGCAGAAGCAACAACATTAGCAGCAGCAGCAACAGCAATATCAACATCAACATCAGGAGCAGAAGAAGCAACATCAGCAGCAGCAGTAAAAGAAGTAGGAACAGCTGCAGCAACAGAAGCAACAGCAGCAGCAGCAGTAGAGCCATCATCAGCAGAAGCAGCAGCAGTAGCATCATCAGTAGCATAAATATCAGCAGCAGCAGCAGCAACACCAGCATCGGGTTAGACCTCAACCAAAATAGCATTTGCACTCGTGTCATCATCATCATCATCATCCAAACACAACAAATTAAGAACAGTATCAGTGGCAGCAAGATACCTACAACAGAATACAACGACTTCTGACAGTATACCATACAGTATGTACCATCGTTAACCTATTCCCGGAATAGTTACTGCATGGTTTTCAAACCGTTACGGAATTTATGATCTAGAAATATAATTTGTTCCTTTTCCTGTGTCTATTATGCGAATGAACATTGCAATTTAATTTGGTAGACGGTCAAAATCAAACTGAAATTCCAGACTTAAAGCTTTACTGTACACGCTCCTGAAATAGATTGAAGAGAGCATGGCTACGTATCAGAAGGTTGAGCTTGGAGCTACGGTTAAAATGTGGCCAAATTTTCTCTTGTTTGGAGTACTCTATCTGGTTTTCACAAGAATGTCGGTTAGATCACAATCAGTTGTCGCCTGCAGTGATGTGTGTATGTGCGTCGGTGGGGAAATAATCGACTGCAAGAAGTACAACCTTCTAGATATTCCAATGTTTGACAACACTGTCGTACAACTTGGCGCTGTCCGGCAACTTCTACTGGACGACAACCACATCTCTCGTGTTGCAAATGACTCTTTCATCGGTCTCGACTATGTCTCTTTCTTGTCACTCATCGGAAACGACATCGAGTTCGTAGAAGCAGGGGCTTTTGTTCCTCTCCACTACCTGACGACGCTGAGAATGACGGAGAACGTCGTTTCGGCTTCGCCTCCGTTTCTCCTACCTTTATGGACGGTTCACGTTACACTAATACAGAATGAGATCACAACCTTTTGGAACGTTTCAACTTTGTGGAATAACCTTCAACAGCTGGCACTGCAGAACAACAGACTGTACGAATTGAAGTCCACATATTTCCCTCGATCTCTAACCCATTTGTATCTCCAGTATAATAATATTCGATACTTAGAACCTGGTGTTTTTAGTGAACATTATAATCTGGTTGAAATTGCTTTAAGCTTCAATTTTCTGACACATCTACCCTTCCTAGGAAATCTACCGTCACTTCAAATCATACATTTGAAGAATAACAATATTTCATCCATACATGGGACAATTTTTAAAGAATCGAAAAATATTAGGTCAATAGATTTAACTCACTCCCGTTTAAGTAATCTTTCCTGGATTACCAACAGTTTCGAGCAGAGTCGTGCGAGACTTGACTTGTTATTCCTTTCGCAGAGTTCAGTCAACATTGCATCATTGTTGGGATTAGACGGACTAAGGATAGATATTGACAACCTATCACTTCGGAGTTGCAACATAGGCACGATTTACGATTTCCCGCTGTTAGTAGATGTAAAAGGGATTGCTTTAGGAAAAAATCAAATTAATCAAATATTTGAAGAATATCTTTGGAAGCTTCCCAGTTTGTCTTCACTTGATCTGCATGATAACAGGGTCTCCGATTTGTCTTTCCTTCGTAAACCTAATGTTATTGAAATACTGAACCTCGATAGGAATGATATACGAATTGTAAATCCAGACGATTTCCTATTCATGTCGAAGTTGAGAAATCTAATCTTAAGTGGAAATCAGATCACGAGAATTCCAAAGTTAACTGGCATGGAATCCATCCAAAAGATCTCTCTCTCCAGCAATCAAATTACGCATATAGAAAGTGACGCTTTCAGTGACCTTCCCCTAGTCGATCTGAATTTGTCCAACAATTATGTGTCAAAGTTCCCCTTAAGTTCAACGATAGAAATAATGTATATTCACAATAATTTGTTTGACTTCGACTTCGATGAAATCGGAACACAGTCAATTGTGCATCTATACGGTAATAGAAACAATATAAATATGTTGAGGTCACTGCGCCCTTTGCGGCGTCTGAAATCCCTCACATTGTCTCGGTGCGGGATCACAGATATCTCTGTTGATGCATTTCAAGGTATGACACAACTGACGGAGATCCACTTCGTTAACAATGCTATCAGATCGCTGTCATCATTTAAGAACCAAGGAACCCTTCAGGTACTTAGATTAACAGGAAATTATATCGATGAAATCAATGGGAGTCATTTTTCAGGTACTCGAATCGTCCAGATGTTTTCGCTTTCTGGCAACTTGCTATCGGAGATTGTGTCTTTCCCGTACCTCCCCTTTCTTAAACAACTTTACCTGGGAAGTAATCGGATACGGAAAATCGACCCTCTTTCCTTATCCACAAATGCAAGTCGTCTGATGTCTCTTTATCTCTCTGAAAATGTACTCAACGATATCTCGTTTGCTGAACATCTTCCCGGACTCGTGGACCTTGATGTAAGTAATAATGATATACGACACGTGAACCAACATACTTTTAGGAACCACGCTAATTTGAAGTTTATAAATCTAGCCAATAACAACATACATGAACTGTACCATCTTGTCTCCGGTGCTACCTACCACTTAATCATTAATGTATCAGGGAACGCATTAGAAAATGTCGATGACATCATATCACCATCGGAATCCGTGGGGTCTGGGTTGTCATACGTAACAATAGTTGCATGTAACAACAGAATCACGTCATTCTATTGGACGGAGGTTCCCAATATCCATATCAGATTTCTGTATCTCTCAGGGAATCCCCTTTCTTACATTCAGGGTGATTTCCCCCATCTTCAGTTTTTGGCCATCAACAACGTGAGTTTACCCCCATCACAGATCCATAATTTAAGATTCCAGCGCCAATTTTTGAGGCTGCACCTTAACTCTATGCCACAGTTGATGAATCATCTTCTTCATCTTGAGATGCCATTGATGTTTGATCTAGGGCTCGAAACTAATAAACTACATTCTCTCCCTCGTATTCATTTACCATGTCTAAAAGTACTTTCATTAAAATTCAATAAGATAAGAACTTTAGCGGGACATGGTAATTTAGAAAATGTATCAAAACTAAGTACTCTATACCTTGACCATAATGAAATCGTAAACATAGATAGTTCTTTCTTCACGCAGCTTCGTCGAACTTTAAAATTCCTACATCTCAGCAACAATTTGATACACACAGTTAATACAAATACATTTAGCAACTTAATATATCTGACGGCACTCGGATTACAAGACAATAATATCTCATTTCTGCCGGCTTTATCTGAATTTGGTGAACTAAAGGAAACAACCTTGTATCTAGAAGGCAACCCTCTGGCCTGCGATTGCAACCTCCGTTGGTTAAAGCACACAACTGACTTCGGTTTCATTAGCTGCATCGACTGCCTTTGCCAGTCTCCGCCCCTCCTCATGTCACAAGAGTTTGACAGTATTCCACTCGATTCTCTCATCTGCCCACTGACGTTGTTACCAGGTCAAGGTGATTCTTGCGTTCCCAAATCGTCAGCGTCATTTGAAATCGCGTGCCCTGCATTCTCATTCCCTCCACCCTCCATCGCATGGGAAGTTCCATCGTTGCCCGGTAATATCCTTTACGATATCATTGATGACGTGTTGGTCATGTCATTGGCCACAGTTAACTACGGTAACCATAGTAACGAGACGAACGTTCAGATTCCTGCTACCTGCGCATCGACAAGCCTTGGAAACTCGCTTGTTATTGATTTGCTCATCGATATCCGTGCTCACGTTCACCCGGTGTCCGTTCAAACGATTAACAATACTGTGTTTCTGGTTGAAAGATGTAATCTATCTAGATTTGATTCTTATGATAAGAGGATTCCATGGAACCCATATTTGAACAACACTTCCGGTCTCAATTCGACTTTCCCAGTTGGTGAAGAAGAAGACTGGCTTACGGAACTGCAAGACACGATCGATTATCATAATACCAATATGAAATTTCACTGTTTATCAGTTGTCAAGAATTATACGATATACTCAGCTGGTCCAATGACAGTTGCCAGTTCTATAGCCTCTAAAAGCTTTCCGACTGGTTGCTCTGAATGTCGAGCAAGCCTACAGATGCCTCTTTTGCTCCTGCATTTGCTTACGTCTTGGTTTGTTGTGTCTTCACTTTGCACCATGCAGTAGGATTTAATCATCCTTGATATTGGTTTTATTACAAGGCAGATGCCAAGTCGAGCACCATATGTCAACTGATCTTTATCAGAAACAGCATAGAGATATATTGCGAGGTCAAGTTTTAAAAAAAATGTTAATCCCACACGCACACAGAGCCGACTCGACCCGATCCGAATGGTTTTCAGTCGGATCAGCTCAGTATGCGTTGCCTCAAGACTCCGGCTTCGACTGAGCGAAACCAACTCTAGCCTGACAGAAAATTAGTCGGATCGGATCGAGTCGGCTCTGTGTGCGTTGGGCTTTAGTAGTGATTTGAGGTTTGGCCGATGGATAATGACATCTTCTCGATCGTCATTCTGTTGGCATGTATCAATGACGTCAGTAGATCTGATTGTAGTTGCTGGTTGACCATCCTCAGAGAACACACATGTGAGAAAATGAATATACTCTCTTTTTTTATTCCTATGTGATAGAACAGACAACTTATAATACAGGCCGCATCCTAAATACAAGGTAAACAAGTTCAAAGGTAAATCATTTACAAATTATACATTCAAAATCCTTAGATCAGAAGTAGATGTATAGAGTTACTATGGATAAATACATATTGAGAACAAATGCAAAACTGATATACAAAAGGAATAATTATATACGAAACCAATTTGAAGGCTAAATGTGCGAAAACGGGTGCCTATAAACGAATTTGAATGTTGATTGAGGCACAAATTTCTTGCTTTAGATTACCTGCGCGAAATTGAATGACGATTGTGCAATGTTAATTTGAACAAACATGATTACAAAATAAAATGCCCATTAACGAATTTGAATAAATGTCCACTCCATTTTAATTAGTAAATATCCCCACCCCTTTACCCCAACCCTTTCTTTGTTGAGTAAGTTTATGTGAGTTTGATGTTTCCAGTGAGGACAAAGAAGATCTGCACTGGATCAAACGCTAAGGATTAATTCCCTTGGTTTAAAGAAGAGGAGCTTGGCTTAAAAAGAGGGATATTCAGGGTTGACATACAAAGGGATCTGTGGTTTGTCTTACCGAACAGCGTGTTCACAAACAACAAATATTCATCCCTTAATCATGACTAAAGAATCATGACTAATGGCAAGCCCTTTGTGTAAAAACTAGATAAACTCTGTTTTTCTCAAATAAACTCTGTTTTTCTCAGATAAACTCAGTTTATCTCCAAATAAACACAGTTTATCAGAAAAACTCAGTTTATCAGTTGATAAATTCTGTTTATCTGGTGATAAACTGAGTTTATCTGAGAAAAAAACAGGGTTTATCTAGTTTTTACACAAAGGGCTTGCCAGATAAAAACACTTTATCAGATAAACTTAGTTTATCAGTTGATAAATAGATTTTATCAACTGATACACTGAGTTTTTTTGATAAACTGTGTTTATTTGGAGATAAACTGAGTTTATCTGATCTGAGAAAAACTGAGTTTATCTGAGAAAAACAGAGTTTATCTATTTGTTACATAAAGGGCTTGCCATAGACATTTCGTTAGTCATGATTAAGGGATGAAAATTTGCTATGTGTGAACACGCTGAAGGAGGTACTGGTCTATGCACCTTATTAAGGAAATGTCAATAGAGTGCTGGTCATTTATAAAGTTGTTATACATTTGAGTAGCCATTTTGATGTTAGGATTTAAAGTGCCACTGTTAGTTTTGATGTGTAGTTTAGTGATTTAATATATCATACTGAAGGGTTAACATTATTTTATAAAGTTAATATTCGGTTTTATTTAATAATATAATATTCAATATATTATCTTGCACTTGATTATTATATAGAGTTTTTGGATAATTGTTATTGCGTTAGATTAGGGAATCCTGTTAAATTAATAATAATCTAACTATAATTATGATAATACTTTAAGTCTTTATAAACACTTATGTTTAGGAACGGATAGTTTAAGTATAGATTTAGTAAATGGTTTAAATGAACATGTTAGACTTAAAGATTAACATGATGCGTGCTAATGGGAATTAGACAAGAGTGCATAGTTGTATATAACGTATTTTGTAATTTGTTAATGTATATATAGCACATTCATGGTTAGTATTTAGCCCGTATTTAGTCACTTTAGAAAGAAATACACTTAAGGATGAAATGGTTAAAAAGTGTGATGTACGAGATGCGTGATATTAATGGTGATGGTTATATATCAGTTATGACAAGAATACGGAAACATAATTTTGAGAGTGTTTACTCAAACGATATTGTTATTGTATTATGATTTCTGTTATTGATTGACATTTATTATTGAGATAATAAATGTGCCATTCTACATCCTGATTGCGCACTGCAACACCAACTGAACTGTCTCTCTCCATCTTTATTATTTCCAGATTCTGTTAGTTTTAACAAGCAACCATCCCTACACACCATAGGGGTGTAACATTTGCGTCCACGATTGACACAAACTCTTATCTCTTAGTGGGCCATTTTGCTGTAATCTGATTGGTCAATTTGTCTTTGAGACAAACCCGTATTTACCTCATTTACTTGGTCAAAATGATCAAACGGGTAATATGAGCCCGTATTACCTGTTTACGTCTTGTTGTTGTTATTGTTTTAATGTAAATTATTGTGTTTTTCATCGTTGTGCACATGCGCAGTGGCGATTTCAACCACTGAAGATGAGCCCGTATTACGTGAATGAAAGCTATCGCGATCGATATCGATATCGCGATAGCTAGGCTAGATATCGCTCACAGCAGCAAAATGGCTGCAAATTCGCGGAGATTCGAACACCACTCCAGGGATGAAATATCCGAGAAGAAAACATCTTCAACGCCGAAAAATACGATTAGAGCGAACTTGAAAGCGGCCAGGGCCTTTCGGGCTTTTTTGGAAGAAAGCAACGATTATTCAGATGATGTTTGCTTCGAAAGTTTTTCCGCTGATAAACTCAATGGAGATCTCGAAGGATTCTGGTTGGGCGCTCGGAAGCAGAAGAGTGACGGGGACGCTCCGGCGGGTAGCATCCGTGCGGGAACCGGCGGCAACGGTAAGCAAGCTTTTTATAAAGCCTCAACGTTGGAAAATCTCCGTCATAGCTTGAACAGATATCTGAAATCTCCACCGAATGAGAAGGGATTTGATATTATCAAAGACAGGGAATTTTCTGCATCAAATGAATCACTAATCAGCGTGTAAACGTGACATCACCACGTTCCAGGGGTGCGATGCCTTCATTCACTGGATGTACCATTCACAACCTTGTTGTGAATGTTTATCCAAAAAACAATTAAAGTACTGGAGGACAAGGACATTGTACATATGTTATTGTTACTGTTGTTTTGGAATTTTGGATACAGTTACAAGTTGTTTGGAACAGTTTATATTACTTGGAGACCATGTGAGATGGACAATATTTGAAATTGATAAGGCAAGGGAGCACAAAGAGCACAAGAAAGAGCACAAGATGGTGAGTACAAATATGTTTGAAAAAATGTATACACTTAAAGAGATAAATCCGTCACACCCTGCTTGTTCTCACGCAATACGGGATATATCTACGTTCTGGTTCCATATTCCATTCGGCCTCCGGCCTCATGGAATATGGAACCAGAACGTAGATATATCCCGTATTGCGTGAACAAGCAGGGTGTAACTAATAATATCAAGTACTGTTCATGATGGACATTCTGTACATTTTGTATATGTGTGTTTGTGTGTGTTTGTGCATGTGTATGTGCTTTGTTGTTGTTGCTGTTTTTGTGTGCGTTTGTGCGTATGTGTGTGTGTACGTGTGTATGTGTGTGTGTACGTTTGTATGTGTGTGTGTGAGTTTGTGGGCGCGCGCGCGCGTTTGTGTGTGTGTGTGTGTATGTGTGTGTGTGTGTGTGTGTGCGTGTGTGTGCGCGTGTTTGTGTGTGAGCGTGCGTGTGTGCTTATGGTGTTTATAGTGTTTATGAGCGGCTTGATAGATTTGCATCTGAGACTCTTTATATCGGGTCAAACGATCTGTCCTTTTGAACATGTTGAACATTGTGTGTTCCTCTCAGTGGATGGATAATTTTTTGCTCTTTAAGCCCATCGAGAATATGACATGGTTTACCCGAATTCAATGTGTTTTTCCCCCAAATATGGCCGTTTACACCCCCCCCCCCCCCCCCCCCGCTCCCGCCTACGCATATGAGAAAAATAACAACAGGATTGTTTTCTAGAACAACAACTACATACTAATCATACAGGTATAGTTACATAATCGTATCTTATATTCGGGGGGACTCACACACGTACAAACACATGTATGCTGATTTTCCGAGCTCCCGGCCATGATATAAAACAAAAATGTATAACTTTGTGTTTGCCATATAAACTAAACCAAAATTGAATTTAATTATTACCACTGGTATATGATGTTCTGCTTAGATAACGGTTCGCATTTTACGTCATGCGGTCAACATACTTATCTAATTAACATAATTAATCAACTCGAATGGCGCTTTGGTGATTACATTGAAACTGGCTTAACGGGCTTCATTTCATCATTAAAAGCTAAAAAAAAAGTAACCAACACAATCTCCATCAACAGTGGCGTAGCGTGATATGACTGCATTGGGGGAGGGGGGGGGGGGGGGGGGCACGCGAATGGTTGGGGCACACCTTATTTATTTCTTTATTTTTCCAAATAATTGCCCCTTATATTTCTTATTGTTTGGGGCAAATTATTTTAGGGGTAGGACCCCCTTGAATACTAGAACCTAACCCTAACCCCCACCTCCACCCCACCCCCTGTCGCTACGCCACTGTTCTAGGGTATACATCGCAATATGTCCTGTAACTCTGAATCAATACAAGTTTGATCTCGACAAAGATATGTTTATCTGCAATACGTCATTATGGTATGACGAGCATGACAACGAAAGACCATTCGTTACATAATTTGTCCCACACGGAGGATATGATTTCTAATATTCTCGATCCGAATTTAGCAGCTCGCTTTTTAACTACCAACATTGTTTTAAGTTTGATAAAGGGAGCACTAATGCTAATCGCGGTGGGAGAGAAGACGTATCGAGCTGCGGACTTGAGATTATTTGTAATGTTCATACCAATTCAGTAACTTACTTGATGTGACGTGCATGATAACAACGGACGATTCGTTTCATTCACCTCAAGAATGATAGTGTTTCTATCATTTGCGATCCAAATCTATCCGCTCGGTTTTTTACTACCAACATTGATTTAAGTTTAAAGGGCAATGCAACTCTAGAATAGAGTTTATCCTATACTTTATACATCGTAATATGATCGTTTATTATGCGTAATTATCTTGACTCAGATTTCTGCTTTGGAAGAAATATGTGAAAACACTATCAGGTACACCACTATTCACGCGAACGCTGGAGGCCGCCATTATTAGGTGTGTGCGGACTACGGTCAATGATATGCATTACTGCATTTCAATAACACCAATTCAAACCATTGTCTGAATACTTGAAGACGCTTTGACGAGTCTGCAAATCAGTGAAAAGCTTTTTGTTCGACCCTAAGCACATACGTCAGAGTTTACAAAGCATGTTGGGTAATTACAATAATATGGCCGCTCCCATGGGATTCAGTAGGCCAAAATTGCCAAGTTATGTATCAAATTAAATGTCTGTTCACCCTCTTAACGATAATGATAGCCGAAAGCCATAGTTTCATTGTCCTTTAAAAGTGGGCATGTTCTCGTGGTGAAAGAGGCAGACATATCGAATTGCTAACTTGAGATTTCATTTTCATTTTCATTCCACTTGACTTTGTGTGTTTAATAGCTGGACAGTTGACCCATTCTGCCAAATCAAGTACGTTTCTACATAACACTAGTCATCATCGTTTGATGAATTTCAAACCTTATATTGGTAGGCATATGGGTGTATTTTAACATTTCAACTTCCATTTCTTGACGAGAGGGGTTACAAAGGTAAATATTCTAATAGTTTTCTATCACTTTCGACAGAAATTCACATACAAATCATGAAAGTTTTCTTGCACTAAAAGTTATTTATGTCAAGACGATGGTACACGACTATACAGGGTGGCCCCCAAAAACGGAAAGGGGCACTTCTTAAAATATAGTAACATGATTGTGTCCACCGGATAGAGTGTCCTTTCAAATGAAAAACGATACCAAGAACAGTCATTTTGGACGAGTAATTTTTGCTGTAGGACGTCTTAAGTGAGACCATGTCAGGTTCCCATTTTTGCCATATTGTACCAAGTCACTGCCTGATAAATCGCACTTCCTGCCCGTCATATCATCGAGCAACTATGCCCATTATCTCGGTACACAGCTGAATGCACACTAACAATGGCGCGCGTATTGCTCGTTGTTCGATCGACGCAATGACGGGCAGTAAGTGCGATTTATCACGCACTGACATGGTACAAATTAACAAAAAAGGGAACCTGACAAGGTGTCACTCAAAGCGCCCTAAAACCAAAACTACACGACCAAAATTACTATTCTTGGTATCGTTTTTCATTGGAAAAGACACTCTATCCAATGGACATAATCATTTTGTTACTTTATTTTGGGAAGTGCCCCGTTCCGTTTTTTGGGGCCACCCTGTATAGTTGTCATGTTTAAATACCTTATTTGCGAGAATATTGTCATGATTGTGCATATTCTGGTTCTGGGTTACGTCTTTTAATACGAAGGTCGTGGGTCCGTTGACCAACCACGCATGTATTCATAATTTGTTGTGTTCTATCCAGGTGAAGTAAATGGGTCCCTGCATGGAAGGAATTTATGAATAAATTTATTATTATTATACTCATCTTTAACGTTATTTATAATCATGATAATGTTTTCGGGGAAATTATTATAAAACAATATGTACATGCATATCATTCTTTGTTGCGAACATGCAGGTACAAGACAAGGGCGTCTATCTATAGCGTGTCGGCACAGCAGCATCAGCAGCAGCAGAAGCAATAACATCAGTATCAGCAACATCACCACCAACAACAACAACAACAACAGTTACAGCAGCAGCAGAAGCAACAACAGCAGAAGCAACAACATTAGCAGCAGCAGCAACAGCAATATCAACATCAACATCAGGAGCAGAAGAAGCAACATCAGCAGCAGCAGTAAAAGAAGTAGGAACAGCTGCAGCAACAGAAGCAACAGCAGCAGCAGCAGTAGAGCCATCATCAGCAGAAGCAGCAGCAGTAGCATCATCAGTAGCATAAATATCAGCAGCAGCAGCAGCAACACCAGCATCGGGTTAGACCTCAACCAAAATAGCATTTGCACTCGTGTCATCATCATCATCATCATCCAAACACAACAAATTAAGAACAGTATCAGTGGCAGCAAGATACCTACAACAGAATACAACGACTTCTGACAGTATACCATACAGTATGTACCATCGTTAACCTATTCCCGGAATAGTTACTGCATGGTTTTCAAACCGTTACGGAATTTATGATCTAGAAATATAATTTGTTCCTTTTCCTGTGTCTATTATGCGAATGAACATTGCAATTTAATTTGGTAGACGGTCAAAATCAAACTGAAATTCCAGACTTAAAGCTTTACTGTACACGCTCCTGAAATAGATTGAAGAGAGCATGGCTACGTATCAGAAGGTTGAGCTTGGAGCTACGGTTAAAATGTGGCCAAATTTTCTCTTGTTTGGAGTACTCTATCTGGTTTTCACAAGAATGTCGGTTAGATCACAATCAGTTGTCGCCTGCAGTGATGTGTGTATGTGCGTCGGTGGGGAAATAATCGACTGCAAGAAGTACAACCTTCTAGATATTCCAATGTTTGACAACACTGTCGTACAACTTGGCGCTGTCCGGCAACTTCTACTGGACGACAACCACATCTCTCGTGTTGCAAATGACTCTTTCATCGGTCTCGACTATGTCTCTTTCTTGTCACTCATCGGAAACGACATCGAGTTCGTAGAAGCAGGGGCTTTTGTTCCTCTCCACTACCTGACGACGCTGAGAATGACGGAGAACGTCGTTTCGGCTTCGCCTCCGTTTCTCCTACCTTTATGGACGGTTCACGTTACACTAATACAGAATGAGATCACAACCTTTTGGAACGTTTCAACTTTGTGGAATAACCTTCAACAGCTGGCACTGCAGAACAACAGACTGTACGAATTGAAGTCCACATATTTCCCTCGATCTCTAACCCATTTGTATCTCCAGTATAATAATATTCGATACTTAGAACCTGGTGTTTTTAGTGAACATTATAATCTGGTTGAAATTGCTTTAAGCTTCAATTTTCTGACACATCTACCCTTCCTAGGAAATCTACCGTCACTTCAAATCATACATTTGAAGAATAACAATATTTCATCCATACATGGGACAATTTTTAAAGAATCGAAAAATATTAGGTCAATAGATTTAACTCACTCCCGTTTAAGTAATCTTTCCTGGATTACCAACAGTTTCGAGCAGAGTCGTGCGAGACTTGACTTGTTATTCCTTTCGCAGAGTTCAGTCAACATTGCATCATTGTTGGGATTAGACGGACTAAGGATAGATATTGACAACCTATCACTTCGGAGTTGCAACATAGGCACGATTTACGATTTCCCGCTGTTAGTAGATGTAAAAGGGATTGCTTTAGGAAAAAATCAAATTAATCAAATATTTGAAGAATATCTTTGGAAGCTTCCCAGTTTGTCTTCACTTGATCTGCATGATAACAGGGTCTCCGATTTGTCTTTCCTTCGTAAACCTAATGTTATTGAAATACTGAACCTCGATAGGAATGATATACGAATTGTAAATCCAGACGATTTCCTATTCATGTCGAAGTTGAGAAATCTAATCTTAAGTGGAAATCAGATCACGAGAATTCCAAAGTTAACTGGCATGGAATCCATCCAAAAGATCTCTCTCTCCAGCAATCAAATTACGCATATAGAAAGTGACGCTTTCAGTGACCTTCCCCTAGTCGATCTGAATTTGTCCAACAATTATGTGTCAAAGTTCCCCTTAAGTTCAACGATAGAAATAATGTATATTCACAATAATTTGTTTGACTTCGACTTCGATGAAATCGGAACACAGTCAATTGTGCATCTATACGGTAATAGAAACAATATAAATATGTTGAGGTCACTGCGCCCTTTGCGGCGTCTGAAATCCCTCACATTGTCTCGGTGCGGGATCACAGATATCTCTGTTGATGCATTTCAAGGTATGACACAACTGACGGAGATCCACTTCGTTAACAATGCTATCAGATCGCTGTCATCATTTAAGAACCAAGGAACCCTTCAGGTACTTAGATTAACAGGAAATTATATCGATGAAATCAATGGGAGTCATTTTTCAGGTACTCGAATCGTCCAGATGTTTTCGCTTTCTGGCAACTTGCTATCGGAGATTGTGTCTTTCCCGTACCTCCCCTTTCTTAAACAACTTTACCTGGGAAGTAATCGGATACGGAAAATCGACCCTCTTTCCTTATCCACAAATGCAAGTCGTCTGATGTCTCTTTATCTCTCTGAAAATGTACTCAACGATATCTCGTTTGCTGAACATCTTCCCGGACTCGTGGACCTTGATGTAAGTAATAATGATATACGACACGTGAACCAACATACTTTTAGGAACCACGCTAATTTGAAGTTTATAAATCTAGCCAATAACAACATACATGAACTGTACCATCTTGTCTCCGGTGCTACCTACCACTTAATCATTAATGTATCAGGGAACGCATTAGAAAATGTCGATGACATCATATCACCATCGGAATCCGTGGGGTCTGGGTTGTCATACGTAACAATAGTTGCATGTAACAACAGAATCACGTCATTCAATTGGACGGAGGTTCCCAATATCCATATCAGATTTCTGTATCTCTCAGGGAATCCCCTTTCTTACATTCAGGGTGATTTCCCCCATCTTCAGTTTTTGGCCATCAACAACGTGAGTTTACCCCCATCACAGATCCATAATTTAAGATTCCAGCGCCAATTTTTGAGGCTGCACCTTAACTCTATGCCACAGTTGATGAATCATCTTCTTCATCTTTAGATGCCATTGATGTTTGATCTAGGGCTCGAAACTAATAAACTACATTCTCTCCCTCGTATTCATTTACCATGTCTAAAAGTACTTTCATTAAAATTCAATAAGATAAGAACTTTAGCGGGACATGGTAATTTAGAAAATGTATCAAAACTAAGTACTCTATACCTTGACCATAATGAAATCGTAAACATAGATAGTTCTTTCTTCACGCAGCTTCGTCGAACTTTAAAATTCCTACATCTCAGCAACAACTTGATACACACAGTTAATACAAATACATTTAGCAACTTAATATATCTGACGGCACTCGGATTACAAGACAATAATATCTCATTTCTGCCGGCTTTATCTGAATTTGGTGAACTAAAGGAAACAACCTTGTATCTAGAAGGCAACCCTCTGGCCTGCGATTGCAACCTCCGTTGGTTAAAGCACACAACTGACTTCGGTTTCATTAGCTGCATCGACTGCCTTTGCCAGTCTCCGCCCCTCCTCATGTCACAAGAGTTTGACAGTATTCCACTCGATTCTCTCACCTGCCCACTGACGTTGTTACCAGGTCAAGGTGATTCTTGCGTTCCCAAATCGTCAGCGTCATTTGAAATCGCGTGCCCTGCATTCTCATTCCCTCCACCCTCCATCGCATGGGAAGTTCCATCATTGCCCGGTAATATCCTTTACGATATCATCGATGACGTGTTGGTCATGTCATTGGCCACAGTTAACTACGGTGACCATAGTAACGAGACGAACGTTCAGATTCCTGCTACCTGCGCATCGACAAGCCTTGGCAACTCGCTTGTTATTGATTTGCTCATCGATATCCGTGCTCACGTTCACCCGGTGTCCGTTCAAACGATTAACAATACTGTGTTTCTGGTTGAAAGATGTAATCTATCTAGATTTGATTCTTATGATAAGAGGAGTCCATGGAACCCATCTTTGAACAACACTTCCGGTCTCAATTCGACTTTCCCAGTTGGTGAAGAAGAAGACTGGCTTACGGAACTGCAAGACACGATCGATTATCATAATACCAATATGAAATTTCACTGTTTATCAGTTGTCAAGAATTATACGATATACTCAGCTGGTCCAATGACAGTTACCAGCTCTATAGCCTCTGAAAGCTTTCCGACTGGTTGCTCTGCAGGACGAGAAAGCCTACAGATGCCTCTTTTGCTCCTGCATTTGCTTACGTCTTGGTTTGTTGTGTCTTCACTTTGCACCATGCAGTAGGATTTAATCATCCTTGATATTGGTTTTATTACAAGGCAGATGCCAAGTCGAGCACCATATGTCAACTGATCTTTATCAGAAACAGCATAGAGATATATTGCGAGGTCAAGTTTTAAAAAAAATGTTAATCCCACACGCACACAGAGCCGACTCGACCCGATCCGAATGGTTTTCAGTCGGATCAGCTCAGTATGCGTTACCTCAAGACTCCGGCTTCGACTGAGCGAAACCAACTCTAGCCTGACAGAAAATTAGTCGGATCGGATCGAGTCGGCTCTGTGTGCGTTGGGCTTTAGTAGTGATTTGAGGTTTGGCCGATGGATAATGACATCTTCTCGATCGTCATTCTGTTGGCATGTATCAATGACGTCAGTAGATCTGATTGTAGTTGCTGGTTGACCATCCTCAGAGAACACACATGTGAGAAAATGAATATACTCTCTTTTTTATTCCTATGTGATAGAACAGACAACTTATAATACAGGCCGCATCCTAAATACAAGGTAAACAAGTTCAAAGGTAAATCATTTACAAATTATACATTCAAAATCCTTAGATCAGAAGTAGATGTATAGAGTTACTATGGATAAATACATATTGAGAACAAATGCAAAACTGATATACAAAAGGAATAATTATATACGAAACCAATTTGAAGGCTAAATGTGCGAAAACGGGTGCCTATAAACGAATTTGAATGTTGATTGAGGCACAAATTTCTTGCTTTAGATTACCTGCGCGAAATTGAATGACGATTGTGCAATGTTAATTTGAACAAACATGATTACAAAATAAAATGCCCATTAACGAATTTGAATAAATGTCCACTCCATTTTAATTAGTAAATATCCCCACCCCTTTACCCCAACCCTTTCTTTGTTGAGTAAGTTTATGTGAGTTTGATGTTTCCAGTGAGGACAAAGAAGATCTGCACTGGATCAAACGCTAAGGATTAATTCCCTTGGTTTAAAGAAGAGGAGCTTGGCTTAAAAAGAGGGATATTCAGGGTTGACATACAAAGGGATCTGTGGTTTGTCTTACCGAACAGCGTGTTCACAAACAACAAATATTCATCCCTTAATCATGACTAAAGAATCATGACTAATGGCAAGCCCTTTGTGTAAAAACTAGATAAACTCTGTTTTTCTCAAATAAACTCTGTTTTTCTCAGATAAACTCAGTTTATCTCCAAATAAACACAGTTTATCAGAAAAACTCAGTTTATCAGTTGATAAATTCTGTTTATCTGGTGATAAACTGAGTTTATCTGAGAAAAAAACAGGGTTTATCTAGTTTTTACACAAAGGGCTTGCCAGATAAAAACACTTTATCAGATAAACTTAGTTTATCAGTTGATAAATAGATTTTATCAACTGATACACTGAGTTTTTTTTGATAAACTGTGTTTATTTGGAGATAAACTGAGTTTATCTGATCTGAGAAAAACTGAGTTTATCTGAGAAAAACAGAGTTTATCTATTTGTTACATAAAGGGCTTGCCATAGACATTTCGTTAGTCATGATTAAGGGATGAAAATTTGCTATGTGTGAACACGCTGAAGGAGGTACTGGTCTATGCACCTTATTAAGGAAATGTCAATAGAGTGCTGGTCATTTATAAAGTTGTTATACATTTGAGTAGCCATTTTGATGTTAGGATTTAAAGTGCCACTGTTAGTTTTGATGTGTAGTTTAGTGATTTAATATATCATACTGAAGGGTTAACATTATTTTATAAAGTTAATATTCGGTTTTATTTAATAATATAATATTCAATATATTATCTTGCACTTGATTATTATATAGAGTTTTTGGATAATTGTTATTGCGTTAGATTAGGGAATCCTGTTAAATTAATAATAATCTAACTATAATTATGATAATACTTTAAGTCTTTATAAACACTTATGTTTAGGAACGGATAGTTTAAGTATAGATTTAGTAAATGGTTTAAATGAACATGTTAGACTTAAAGATTAACATGATGCGTGCTAATGGGAATTAGACAAGAGTGCATAGTTGTATATAACGTATTTTGTAATTTGTTAATGTATATATAGCACATTCATGGTTAGTATTTAGCCCGTATTTAGTCACTTTAGAAAGAAATACACTTAAGGATGAAATGGTTAAAAAGTGTGATGTACGAGATGCGTGATATTAATGGTGATGGTTATATATCAGTTATGACAAGAATACGGAAACATAATTTTGAGAGTGTTTACTCAAACGATATTGTTATTGTATTATGATTTCTGTTATTGATTGACATTTATTATTGAGATAATAAATGTGCCATTCTACATCCTGATTGCGCACTGCAACACCAACTGAACTGTCTCTCTCCATCTTTATTATTTCCAGATTCTGTTAGTTTTAACAAGCAACCATCCCTACACACCATAGGGGTGTAACATTTGCGTCCACGATTGACACAAACTCTTATCTCTTAGTGGGCCATTTTGCTGTAATCTGATTGGTCAATTTGTCTTTGAGACAAACCCGTATTTACCTCATTTACTTGGTCAAAATGATCAAACGGGTAATATGAGCCCGTATTACCTGTTTACGTCTTGTTGTTGTTTTTGTTTTAATGTAAATTATCGTGTTTTTCATCGTTGTGCACATGCGCAGTGGCGATTTCAACCACTGAAGATGAGCCCGTATTACGTGAATGAAAGCTATCGCGATCGATATCGATATCGCGATAGCTAGGCTAGATATCGCTCACAGCAGCAAAATGGCTGCAAATTCGCGGAGATTCGAACACCACTCCAGGGATGAAATATCCGAGAAGAAAACATCTTCAACGCCGAAAAATACGATTAGAGCGAACTTGAAAGCGGCCAGGGCCTTTCGGGCTTTTTTGGAAGAAAGCAACGATTATTCAGATGATGTTTGCTTCGAAAGTTTTTCCGCTGATAAACTCAATGGAGCTCTCGAAGGATTCTGGTTGGGCGCTCGGAAGCAGAAGAGTGACGGGGACGCTCCGGCGGGTAGCATCCGTGCGGGAACCGGCGGCAACGGTAAGCAAGCTTTTTATAAAGCCTCAACGTTGGAAAATCTCCGTCATAGCTTGAACAGATATCTGAAATCTCCACCGAATGAGAAGGGATTTGATATTATCAAAGACAGGGAATTTTCTGCATCAAATGAATCACTAATCAGCGTGTAAACGTGACATCACCACGTTCCAGGGGTGCGATGCCTTCATTCACTGGATGTACCATTCACAACCTTGTTGTGAATGTTTATCCAAAAAACAATTAAAGTACTGGAGGACAAGGACATTGTACATATGTTATTGTTACTGTTGTTTTGGAATTTTGGATACAGTTACAAGTTGTTTGGAACAGTTTATATTACTTGGAGACCATGTGAGATGGACAATATTTGAAATTGATAAGGCAAGGGAGCACAAAGAGCACAAGAAAGAGCACAAGATGGTGAGTACAAATATGTTTGAAAAATGTATACACTTAAAGAGATAAATCCGTCACACCCTGCTTGTTCTCACGCAATACGGGATATATCTACGTTCTGGTTCCATATTCCATTCGGCCTCCGGCCTCATGGAATATGGAACCAGAACGTAGATATATCCCGTATTGCGTGAACAAGCAGGGTGTAACTAATAATATCAAGTACTGTTCATGATGGACATTCTGTACATTTTGTATATGTGTGTTTGTGTGTGTTTGTGCATGTGTATGTGCTTTGTTGTTGTTGCTGTTTTTGTGTGCGTTTGTGCGTATGTGTGTGTGTACGTGTGTATGTGTGTGTGTACGTTTGTATGTGTGTGTGTGAGTTTGTGGGCGCGCGCGCGCGTTTGTGTGTGTGTGTGTGTGTGTGTGTGTATGTGTGTGTGTGTGTGTGCGTGTGTGTGTGTGTGTTTGTGTGTGTGCGTGCGTGTGTGCTTATGGTGTTTATAGTGTTTATGAGCGGCTTGATAGATTTGCATCTGAGACTCTTTATATCGGGTCAAACGATCTGTCCTTTTGAACATGTTGAACATTGTGTGTTCCTCTCAGTGGATGGATATTTTTTTGCTCTTTAAGCCCATCGAGAATATGACATGGTTTACCCGAATTCAATGTGTTTTCCCCCCAAATATGGCCGTTTACTCCCGGGGCTGCACCCCCCGCTCCCGCCTACGCATATGAGATTAATAACAACAGGATTGTTTTCTAGAACAACAACTACATACTAATCATACAGGTATAGTTACATAATCGTATCTTATATTCGGGGGGACTCACACACGTACAAACACATGTATGCTGATTTTCCGAGCTCCCGGCCATGATATTAAAAAAAAATGTATAACTTTGTGTTTGCCATATAAACTAAACCAAAATTGAATTTAATTATTACCACTGGTATATGATGTTCTGCTTAGATAACGGTTCGCATTTTACGTCATGCGGTCAACATACTTATCTAATTAACATAATTAATCAACTCGAATGGCGCTTTGGTGATTACATTGAAACTGGCTTAACGGGCTTCATTTCATCATTAAAAGCTAAAAAAAAAAATTAACCAACAAAATCTCCTTCAACAGTGGCGTAGCGTGATATGTATGTCCCCCCTTATATTTCTTATTGTTTGGGGCAAATTATTTTAGGGGTAGGACCCCCCTTGAATACTAGAACCTAACCCTAACCCCCACCTCCACCCCACCCCCTGTCGCTACGCCACTGTTCTAGGGTATACATCGCAATATGTCCTGTAACTCTGAATCAATACAAGTTTGATCTCGACAAAGATATGTTTATCTGCAATACTTCATTATGGTATGACGAGCATGACAACGAAAGACCATTCGTTACATAATTTGTCCCACACCGAGGATATTATTTCTAATATTCTCGATCCGAATTTAGCAGCTCGCTTTTTAACTACCAACATTGTTTTAAGTTTGATAAAGGGAGCACTAATGCTAATCGCGGTGGGAGAGAAGACGTATCGAGCTGCGGACTTGAGATTATTTTTAATGTTCATACCAATTCAGTAACTTACTTGATGTGACGTGCATGATAACAACGGACGATTCGTTTCATTCACCTCAAGAATGATAGTGTTTCTATCATTTGCGATCCAAATCTATCCGCTCGGTTTTTTACTACCAACATTGATTTAAGTTTAAAGGGCAATGCAACTCTAGAATAGAGTTTATCCTATACTTTATACATCGTAATATGATCGTTTATTATGCGTAATTATCCTGACTCAGATTTCTGCTTTGGAAGAAATATGTGAAAACACTATCAGGTACACCACTATTCACGCGAACGCTGGAGGCCGCCATTATTAGGTGTGTGCGGACTACGGTCAATGATATGCATTACTGCATTTCAATAACACCAATTCAAACCATTGTCTGAATACTTGAAGACGCTTTGACGAGTCTGCAAATCAGTGAAAAGCTTTTTGTTCGACCCTAAGCACATACGTCAGAGTTTACAAAGCATGTTGGGTAATTACAATAATATGGCCGCTCCCATGGGATTCAGTAGGCCAAAATTGCCAAGTTATGTATCAAATTAAATGTCTGTTCACCCTCTTAACGATAATGATAGCCGAAAGCCATAGTTTCATTGTCCTTTAAAAGTGGGCATGTTCTCGTGGTGAAAGAGGCAGACATATCGAATTGCTAACTTGAGATTTCATTTTCATTTTCATTCCACTTGACTTTGTGTGTTTAATAGCTGGACAGTTGACCCATTCTGCCAAATCAAGTACGTTTCTACATAACACTAGTCATCATCGTTTGATGAATTTCAAACCTTATATTGGTAGGCATATGGGTGTATTTTAACATTTCAACTTCCATTTCTTGACGAGAGGGGTTACAAAGGTAAATATTCTAATAGTTTTCTATCACTTTCGACAGAAATTCACATACAAATCATGAAAGTTTTCTTGCACTAAAAGTTATTTATGTCAAGACGATGGTACACGACTATACAGGGTGGCCCCCAAAAACGGAAAGGGGCACTTCTTAAAATATAGTAACATGATTGTGTCCACCGGATAGAGTGTCCTTTCAAATGAAAAACGATACCAAGAACAGTCATTTTGGACGAGTAATTTTTGCTGTAGGACGTCTTAAGTGAGACCATGTCAGGTTCCCATTTTTGCCATATTGTACCAAGTCACTGCCTGATAAATCGCACTTCCTGCCCGTCATATCATCGAGCAACTATGCCCATTATCTCGGTACACAGCTGAATGCACACTAACAATGGCGCGCGTATTGCTCGTTGTTCGATCGACGCAATGACGGGCAGTAAGTGCGATTTATCACGCACTGACATGGTACAAATTAACAAAAAAGGGAACCTGACAAGGTGTCACTCAAAGCGCCCTAAAACCAAAACTACACGACCAAAATTACTATTCTTGGTATCGTTTTTCATTGGAAAAGACACTCTATCCAATGGACATAATCATTTTGTTACTTTATTTTGGGAAGTGCCCCGTTCCGTTTTTTGGGGCCACCCTGTATAGTTGTCATGTTTAAATACCTTATTTGCGAGAATATTGTCATGATTGTGCATATTCTGGTTCTGGGTTACGTCTTTTAATACGAAGGTCGTGGGTCCGTTGACCAACCACGCATGTATTCATAATTTGTTGTGTTCTATCCAGGTGAAGTAAATGGGTCCCTGCATGGAAGGAATTTATGAATAAATTTATTATTATTATACTCATCTTTAACGTTATTTATAATCATGATAATGTTTTCGGGGAAATTATTATAAAACAATATGTACATGCATATCATTCTTTGTTGCGAACATGCAGGTACAAGACAAGGGCGTCTATCTATAGCGTGTCGGCACAGCAGCATCAGCAGCAGCAGAAGCAATAACATCAGTATCAGCAACATCACCACCAACAACAACAACAACAACAGTTACAGCAGCAGCAGAAGCAACAACAGCAGAAGCAACAACATTAGCAGCAGCAGCAACAGCAATATCAACATCAACATCAGGAGCAGAAGAAGCAACATCAGCAGCAGCAGTAAAAGAAGTAGGAACAGCTGCAGCAACAGAAGCAACAGCAGCAGCAGCAGTAGAGCCATCATCAGCAGAAGCAGCAGCAGTAGCATCATCAGTAGCATAAATATCAGCAGCAGCAGCAGCAACACCAGCATCGGGTTAGACCTCAACCAAAATAGCATTTGCACTCGTGTCATCATCATCATCATCATCCAAACACAACAAATTAAGAACAGTATCAGTGGCAGCAAGATACCTACAACAGAATACAACGACTTCTGACAGTATACCATACAGTATGTACCATCGTTAACCTATTCCCGGAATAGTTACTGCATGGTTTTCAAACCGTTACGGAATTTATGATCTAGAAATATAATTTGTTCCTTTTCCTGTGTCTATTATGCGAATGAACATTGCAATTTAATTTGGTAGACGGTCAAAATCAAACTGAAATTCCAGACTTAAAGCTTTACTGTACACGCTCCTGAAATAGATTGAAGAGAGCATGGCTACGTATCAGAAGGTTGAGCTTGGAGCTACGGTTAAAATGTGGCCAAATTTTCTCTTGTTTGGAGTACTCTATCTGGTTTTCACAAGAATGTCGGTTAGATCACAATCAGTTGTCGCCTGCAGTGATGTGTGTATGTGCGTCGGTGGGGAAATAATCGACTGCAAGAAGTACAACCTTCTAGATATTCCAATGTTTGACAACACTGTCGTACAACTTGGCGCTGTCCGGCAACTTCTACTGGACGACAACCACATCTCTCGTGTTGCAAATGACTCTTTCATCGGTCTCGACTATGTCTCTTTCTTGTCACTCATCGGAAACGACATCGAGTTCGTAGAAGCAGGGGCTTTTGTTCCTCTCCACTACCTGACGACGCTGAGAATGACGGAGAACGTCGTTTCGGCTTCGCCTCCGTTTCTCCTACCTTTATGGACGGTTCACGTTACACTAATACAGAATGAGATCACAACCTTTTGGAACGTTTCAACTTTGTGGAATAACCTTCAACAGCTGGCACTGCAGAACAACAGACTGTACGAATTGAAGTCCACATATTTCCCTCGATCTCTAACCCATTTGTATCTCCAGTATAATAATATTCGATACTTAGAACCTGGTGTTTTTAGTGAACATTATAATCTGGTTGAAATTGCTTTAAGCTTCAATTTTCTGACACATCTACCCTTCCTAGGAAATCTACCGTCACTTCAAATCATACATTTGAAGAATAACAATATTTCATCCATACATGGGACAATTTTTAAAGAATCGAAAAATATTAGGTCAATAGATTTAACTCACTCCCGTTTAAGTAATCTTTCCTGGATTACCAACAGTTTCGAGCAGAGTCGTGCGAGACTTGACTTGTTATTCCTTTCGCAGAGTTCAGTCAACATTGCATCATTGTTGGGATTAGACGGACTAAGGATAGATATTGACAACCTATCACTTCGGAGTTGCAACATAGGCACGATTTACGATTTCCCGCTGTTAGTAGATGTAAAAGGGATTGCTTTAGGAAAAAATCAAATTAATCAAATATTTGAAGAATATCTTTGGAAGCTTCCCAGTTTGTCTTCACTTGATCTGCATGATAACAGGGTCTCCGATTTGTCTTTCCTTCGTAAACCTAATGTTATTGAAATACTGAACCTCGATAGGAATGATATACGAATTGTAAATCCAGACGATTTCCTATTCATGTCGAAGTTGAGAAATCTAATCTTAAGTGGAAATCAGATCACGAGAATTCCAAAGTTAACTGGCATGGAATCCATCCAAAAGATCTCTCTCTCCAGCAATCAAATTACGCATATAGAAAGTGACGCTTTCAGTGACCTTCCCCTAGTCGATCTGAATTTGTCCAACAATTATGTGTCAAAGTTCCCCTTAAGTTCAACGATAGAAATAATGTATATTCACAATAATTTGTTTGACTTCGACTTCGATGAAATCGGAACACAGTCAATTGTGCATCTATACGGTAATAGAAACAATATAAATATGTTGAGGTCACTGCGCCCTTTGCGGCGTCTGAAATCCCTCACATTGTCTCGGTGCGGGATCACAGATATCTCTGTTGATGCATTTCAAGGTATGACACAACTGACGGAGATCCACTTCGTTAACAATGCTATCAGATCGCTGTCATCATTTAAGAACCAAGGAACCCTTCAGGTACTTAGATTAACAGGAAATTATATCGATGAAATCAATGGGAGTCATTTTTCAGGTACTCGAATCGTCCAGATGTTTTCGCTTTCTGGCAACTTGCTATCGGAGATTGTGTCTTTCCCGTACCTCCCCTTTCTTAAACAACTTTACCTGGGAAGTAATCGGATACGGAAAATCGACCCTCTTTCCTTATCCACAAATGCAAGTCGTCTGATGTCTCTTTATCTCTCTGAAAATGTACTCAACGATATCTCGTTTGCTGAACATCTTCCCGGACTCGTGGACCTTGATGTAAGTAATAATGATATACGACACGTGAACCAACATACTTTTAGGAACCACGCTAATTTGAAGTTTATAAATCTAGCCAATAACAACATACATGAACTGTACCATCTTGTCTCCGGTGCTACCTACCACTTAATCATTAGTGTATCAGGGAACGCATTAGAAAATGTCGATGACATCATATCACCATCGGAATCCGTGGGGTCTGGGTTGTCATACGTAACAATAGTTGCATGTAACAACAGAATCACGTCATTCAATTGGACGGAGGTTCCCAATATCCATATCAGATTTCTGTATCTCTCAGGGAATCCCCTTTCTTACATTCAGGGTGATTTCCCCCATCTTCAGTTTTTGGCCATCAACAACGTGAGTTTACCCCCATCACAGATCCATAATTTAAGATTCCAGCGCCAATTTTTGAGGCTGCACCTTAACTCTATGCCACAGTTGATGAATCATCTTCTTCATCTTGAGATGCCATTGATGTTTGATCTAGGGCTCGAAACTAATAAACTACATTCTCTCCCTCGTATTCATTTACCATGTCTAAAAGTACTTTCATTAAAATTCAATAAGATAAGAACTTTAGCGGGACATGGTAATTTAGAAAATGTATCAAAACTAAGTACTCTATACCTTGACCATAATGAAATCGTAAACATAGATAGTTCTTTCTTCACGCAGCTTCGTCGAACTTTAAAATTCCTACATCTCAGCAACAACTTGATACACACAGTTAATACAAATACATTTAGCAACTTAATATATCTGACGGCACTCGGATTACAAGACAATAATATCTCATTTCTGCCGGCTTTATCTGAATTTGGTGAACTAAAGGAAACAACCTTGTATCTAGAAGGCAACCCTCTGGCCTGCGATTGCAACCTCCGTTGGTTAAAGCACACAACTGACTTCGGTTTCATTAGCTGCATCGACTGCCTTTGCCAGTCTCCGCCCCTCCTCATGTCACAAGAGTTTGACAGTATTCCACTCGATTCTCTCATCTGCCCACTGACGTTGTTACCAGGTCAAGGTGATTCTTGCGTTCCCAAATCGTCAGCGTCATTTGAAATCGCGTGCCCTGCATTCTCATTCCCTCCACCCTCCATCGCATGGGAAGTTCCATCGTTGCCCGGTAATATCCTTTACGATATCATTGATGACGTGTTGGTCATGTCATTGGCCACAGTTAACTACGGTAACCATAGTAACGAGACGAACGTTCAGATTCCTGCTACCTGCGCATCGACAAGCCTTGGAAACTCGCTTGTTATTGATTTGCTCATCGATATCCGTGCTCACGTTCACCCGGTGTCCGTTCAAACGATTAACAATACTGTGTTTCTGGTTGAAAGATGTAATCTATCTAGATTTGATTCTTATGATAAGAGGATTCCATGGAACCCATATTTGAACAACACTTCCGGTCTCAATTCGACTTTCCCAGTTGGTGAAGAAGAAGACTGGCTTACGGAACTGCAAGACACGATCGATTATCATAATACCAATATGAAATTTCACTGTTTATCAGTTGTCAAGAATTATACGATATACTCAGCTGGTCCAATGACAGTTGCCAGTTCTATAGCCTCTAAAAGCTTTCCGACTGGTTGCTCTGAATGTCGAGCAAGCCTACAGATGCCTCTTTTGCTCCTGCATTTGCTTACGTCTTGGTTTGTTGTGTCTTCACTTTGCACCATGCAGTAGGATTTAATCATCCTTGATATTGGTTTTATTACAAGGCAGATGCCAAGTCGAGCACCATATGTCAACTGATCTTTATCAGAAACAGCATAGAGATATATTGCGAGGTCAAGTTTTAAAAAAAATGTTAATCCCACACGCACACAGAGCCGACTCGACCCGATCCGAATGGTTTTCAGTCGGATCAGCTCAGTATGCGTTACCTCAAGACTCCGGCTTCGACTGAGCGAAACCAACTCTAGCCTGACAGAAAATTAGTCGGATCGGATCGAGTCGGCTCTGTGTGCGTTGGGCTTTAGTAGTGATTTGAGGTTTGGCCGATGGATAATGACATCTTCTCGATCGTCATTCTGTTGGCATGTATCAATGACGTCAGTAGATCTGATTGTAGTTGCTGGTTGACCATCCTCAGAGAACACACATGTGAGAAAATGAATATACTCTCTTTTTTATTCCTATGTGATAGAACAGACAACTTATAATACAGGCCGCATCCTAAATACAAGGTAAACAAGTTCAAAGGTAAATCATTTACAAATTATACATTCAAAATCCTTAGATCAGAAGTAGATGTATAGAGTTACTATGGATAAATACATATTGAGAACAAATGCAAAACTGATATACAAAAGGAATAATTATATACGAAACCAATTTGAAGGCTAAATGTGCGAAAACGGGTGCCTATAAACGAATTTGAATGTTGATTGAGGCACAAATTTCTTGCTTTAGATTACCTGCGCGAAATTGAATGACGATTGTGCAATGTTAATTTGAACAAACATGATTACAAAATAAAATGCCCATTAACGAATTTGAATAAATGTCCACTCCATTTTAATTAGTAAATATCCCCACCCCTTTACCCCAACCCTTTCTTTGTTGAGTAAGTTTATGTGAGTTTGATGTTTCCAGTGAGGACAAAGAAGATCTGCACTGGATCAAACGCTAAGGATTAATTCCCTTGGTTTAAAGAAG
This sequence comes from Echinarachnius parma, assembly GCA_037951105.1. Taxonomy (NCBI): domain Eukaryota; kingdom Metazoa; phylum Echinodermata; class Echinoidea; order Clypeasteroida; family Echinarachniidae; genus Echinarachnius; species Echinarachnius parma. The sequence continues at coordinate 12,192 of JBAMJV010010878.1, read as the reverse complement.
AGGAGCTTGGCTTAAAAAGAGGGATATTCAGGGTTGACATACAAAGGGATCTGTGGTTTGTCTTACCGAACAGCGTGTTCACAAACAACAAATATTCATCCCTTAATCATGACTAAAGAATCATGACTAATGGCAAGCCCTTTGTGTAAAAACTAGATAAACTCTGTTTTTCTCAAATAAACTCTGTTTTTCTCAGATAAACTCAGTTTATCTCCAAATAAACACAGTTTATCAGAAAAACTCAGTTTATCAGTTGATAAATTCTGTTTATCTGGTGATAAACTGAGTTTATCTGAGAAAAAAACAGGGTTTATCTAGTTTTTACACAAAGGGCTTGCCAGATAAAAACACTTTATCAGATAAACTTAGTTTATCAGTTGATAAATAGATTTTATCAACTGATACACTGACTTTTTTTTGATAAACTGTGTTTATTTGGAGATAAACTGAGTTTATCTGATCTGAGAAAAACTGAGTTTATCTGAGAAAAACAGAGTTTATCTATTTGTTACATAAAGGGCTTGCCATAGACATTTCGTTAGTCATGATTAAGGGATGAAAATTTGCTATGTGTGAACACGCTGAAGGAGGTACTGGTCTATGCACCTTATTAAGGAAATGTCAATAGAGTGCTGGTCATTTATAAAGTTGTTATACATTTGAGTAGCCATTTTGATGTTAGGATTTAAAGTGCCACTGTTAGTTTTGATGTGTAGTTTAGTGATTTAATATATCATACTGAAGGGTTAACATTATTTTATAAAGTTAATATTCGGTTTTATTTAATAATATAATATTCAATATATTATCTTGCACTTGATTATTATATAGAGTTTTTGGATAATTGTTATTGCGTTAGATTAGGGAATCCTGTTAAATTAATAATAATCTAACTATAATTATGATAATACTTTAAGTCTTTATAAACACTTATGTTTAGGAACGGATAGTTTAAGTATAGATTTAGTAAATGGTTTAAATGAACATGTTAGACTTAAAGATTAACATGATGCGTGCTAATGGGAATTAGACAAGAGTGCATAGTTGTATATAACGTATTTTGTAATTTGTTAATGTATATATAGCACATTCATGGTTAGTATTTAGCCCGTATTTAGTCACTTTAGAAAGAAATACACTTAAGGATGAAATGGTTAAAAAGTGTGATGTACGAGATGCGTGATATTAATGGTGATGGTTATATATCAGTTATGACAAGAATACGGAAACATAATTTTGAGAGTGTTTACTCAAACGATATTGTTATTGTATTATGATTTCTGTTATTGATTGACATTTATTATTGAGATAATAAATGTGCCATTCTACATCCTGATTGCGCACTGCAACACCAACTGAACTGTCTCTCTCCATCTTTATTATTTCCAGATTTCCCATAGGGGTGTAACATTTGCGTCCACGATTGACACAAACTCTTATCTCTTAGTGGGCCATTTTGCTGTAATCTGATTGGTCAATTTGTCTTTGAGACAAACCCGTATTTACCTCATTTACTTGGTCAAAATGATCAAACGGGTAATATGAGCCCGTATTACCTGTTTACGTCTTGTTGTTGTTTTTGTTTTAATGTAAATTATCGTGTTTTTCATCGTTGTGCACATGCGCAGTGGCGATTTCAACCACTGAAGATGAGCCCGTATTACGTGAATGAAAGCTATCGCGATCGATATCGATATCGCGATAGCTAGGCTAGATATCGCTCACAGCAGCAAAATGGCTGCAAATTCGCGGAGATTCGAACACCACTCCAGGGATGAAATATCCGAGAAGAAAACATCTTCAACGCCGAAAAATACGATTAGAGCGAACTTGAAAGCGGCCAGGGCCTTTCGGGCTTTTTTGGAAGAAAGCAACGATTATTCAGATGATGTTTGCTTCGAAAGTTTTTCCGCTGATAAACTCAATGGAGCTCTCGAAGGATTCTGGTTGGGCGCTCGGAAGCAGAAGAGTGACGGGGACGCTCCGGCGGGTAGCATCCGTGCGGGAACCGGCGGCAACGGTAAGCAAGCTTTTTATAAAGCCTCAACGTTGGAAAATCTCCGTCATAGCTTGAACAGATATCTGAAATCTCCACCGAATGAGAAGGGATTTGATATTATCAAAGACAGGGAATTTTCTGCATCAAATGAATCACTAATCAGCGTGTAAACGTGACATCACCACGTTCCAGGGGTGCGATGCCTTCATTCACTGGATGTACCATTCACAACCTTGTTGTGAATGTTTATCCAAAAAACAATTAAAGTACTGGAGGACAAGGACATTGTACATATGTTATTGTTACTGTTGTTTTGGAATTTTGGATACAGTTACAAGTTGTTTGGAACAGTTTATATTACTTGGAGACCATGTGAGATGGACAATATTTGAAATTGATAAGGCAAGGGAGCACAAAGAGCACAAGAAAGAGCACAAGATGGTGAGTACAAATATGTTTGAAAAAATGTATACACTTAAAGAGATAAATCCGTCACACCCTGCTTGTTCTCACGCAATACGGGATATATCTACGTTCTGGTTCCATATTCCATTCGGCCTCCGGCCTCATGGAATATGGAACCAGAACGTAGATATATCCCGTATTGCGTGAACAAGCAGGGTGTAACTAATAATATCAAGTACTGTTCATGATGGACATTCTGTACATTTTGTATATGTGTGTTTGTGTGTGTTTGTGCATGTGTATGTGCTTTGTTGTTGTTGCTGTTTTTGTGTGCGTTTGTGCGTATGTGTGTGTGTACGTGTGTATGTGTGTGTGTACGTTTGTATGTGTGTGTGTGAGTTTGTGGGCGCGCGCGCGCGTTTTTGTGTGTGTGTGTGTGTGTGTATGTGTGTGTGTGTGTGTGCGTGTGTGTGTGTGTGTTTGTGTGTGTGCGTGCGTGTGTGCTTATGGTGTTTATAGTGTTTATGAGCGGCTTGATAGATTTGCATCTGAGACTCTTTATATCGGGTCAAACGATCTGTCCTTTTGAACATGTTGAACATTGTGTGTTCCTCTCAGTGGATGGATAATTTTTTGCTCTTTAAGCCCATCGAGAATATGACATGGTTTACCCGAATTCAATGTGTTTTTCCCCCAAATATGGCCGTTTACACCCCCCCCCCCCCCCCCCCCGCTCCCGCCTACGCATATGAGAATAATAACAACAGGATTGTTTTCTAGAACAACAACTACATACTAATCATACAGGTATAGTTACATAATCGTATCTTATATTCGGGGGGACTCACACACGTACAAACACATGTATGCTGATTTTCCGAGCTCCCGGCCATGATATAAAACAAAAATGTATAACTTTGTGTTTGCCATATAAACTAAACCAAAATTGAATTTAATTATTACCACTGGTATATGATGTTCTGCTTAGATAACGGTTCGCATTTTACGTCATGCGGTCAACATACTTATCTAATTAACATAATTAATCAACTCGAATGGCGCTTTGGTGATTACATTGAAACTGGCTTAACGGGCTTCATTTCATCATTAAAAGCTAAAAAAAAAGTAACCAACACAATCTCCATCAACAGTGGCGTAGCGTGATATGACTGCATTGGGGGAGGGGGGGGGGGGGGGGCACGCGAATGGTTGGGGCACACCTTATTTATTTCTTTATTTTTCCAAATAATTGCCCCTTATATTTCTTATTGTTTGGGGCAAATTATTTTAGGGGTAGGACCCCCTTGAATACTAGAACCTAACCCTAACCCCCACCTCCACCCCACCCCCTGTCGCTACGCCACTGTTCTAGGGTATACATCGCAATATGTCCTGTAACTCTGAATCAATACAAGTTTGATCTCGACAAAGATATGTTTATCTGCAATACGTCATTATGGTATGACGAGCATGACAACGAAAGACCATTCGTTACATAATTTGTCCCACACGGAGGATATGATTTCTAATATTCTCGATCCGAATTTAGCAGCTCGCTTTTTAACTACCAACATTGTTTTAAGTTTGATAAAGGGAGCACTAATGCTAATCGCGGTGGGAGAGAAGACGTATCGAGCTGCGGACTTGAGATTATTTGTAATGTTCATACCAATTCAGTAACTTACTTGATGTGACGTGCATGATAACAACGGACGATTCGTTTCATTCACCTCAAGAATGATAGTGTTTCTATCATTTGCGATCCAAATCTATCCGCTCGGTTTTTTACTACCAACATTGATTTAAGTTTAAAGGGCAATGCAACTCTAGAATAGAGTTTATCCTATACTTTATACATCGTAATATGATCGTTTATTATGCGTAATTATCTTGACTCAGATTTCTGCTTTGGAAGAAATATGTGAAAACACTATCAGGTACACCACTATTCACGCGAACGCTGGAGGCCGCCATTATTAGGTGTGTGCGGACTACGGTCAATGATATGCATTACTGCATTTCAATAACACCAATTCAAACCATTGTCTGAATACTTGAAGACGCTTTGACGAGTCTGCAAATCAGTGAAAAGCTTTTTGTTCGACCCTAAGCACATACGTCAGAGTTTACAAAGCATGTTGGGTAATTACAAGAATATGGCCGCTCCCATGGGATTCAGTAGGCCAAAATTGCCAAGTTATGTATCAAATTAAATGTCTGTGCACCCTCTAAACGATAATGATAGCCGAAAGCCATAGTTTCATTGTCCTTTAAAAGTGGGCATGTTCTCGTGGTGAAAGAGGCAGACATATCGAATTGCTAACTTGAGATTTCATTTTCATTTTTATTCCACTTGTCTTTGTGCGTTTAATAGCTGGACAGTTGACCCATTCTGCCAAATCAAGTACGTTTCAACATAACACTAGTCATCATCGTTTGATGAATTTCAAACCTTATATTGGTAGGCATATGGGTGTATTTTAACATTTCAACTTCCATTTCTTGACGAGAGGGGTTACAAAGGTAAATATTCTAATAGTTTTCTATCACTTTCGACAGAAATGTACATACAAATCATGAAAGTTTTCTTGCACTAAAAGTTATTTATGTCAAGACGATGCTATATGGTACACGACTATATATTCGTCATGTTTAAATACATTATTTGCGAGAATATTGTCTTGATTGTGCATGTTCTGGTTCTGGGTTACGTCTTTTAATACGAAGGTCGTGGGTCCGTTGACCAACCACGCATGTATTCATAATTTGTTGTGTTCTATCCAGGTGAAGTAAATGGGTCCCTGCATGGAAGGAATTTATGAATACATTTATTATTATTATACTCATCTTTAACGTTATTTATAATCATGATAATGTTTTCGGGGAAATTATTATAAAACAATATGTACATGCATATCATTCTTTGTTGCGAACATGCAGGTACAAGACAAGGGCGTCTATCTATAGCGTGTCGGCACAGCAGCATCAGCAGCAGCAGAAGCAATAACATCAGTATCAGCAACAACACCACCACCAACAACAACAACAGTTGCAGCAGCAGCAGAAGCAACAACAGCAGAAGCAACAACATTAGCAGCAGCAGCAACAGCAATATCAACATCAACATCAGGAGCAGAAGAAGCAACATCAGCAGCAGCAGCAAAAGAAGTAGGAACAGCTGCAGCAACAGAAGCAACAGCAGCAGCAGCAGTAGTAGAGCCATCATCAGCAGAAGCAGCAGCAGTAGCATCATCAGTAGCATAAATATCAGCAGCAGCAGCAGCAACACCAGCATCGGGTTAGACCTCAACCAAAATAGCATTTGCACTCGTGTCATCATCATCATCATCATCATCCAAACACAACAAATTAAGAACAGTATCAGTGGCAGCAAGACACCTACAACAGAATACAACGATTTCTGACAGTATACCATACAGTATGTACCATCGTTAACCTATTCCCGGAATAGTTACTGCATGGTTTTCAAACCGTTACGGAATTTATGATCTAGAAATATAATTTGTTCCTTTTCCTGTGTCTATTATGCGAATGAACATTGCAATTTAATTTGGTAGACGGTCAAAATCGAACTGAAATTCCAGACTTAAAGGGATCTAGTAACTTTGTTGAGATGTGCAAAGAGTGATGAATGGTTGATGCAATGTATATTATTGTTATCTCATATGTCCACAGGGTATTGTGTGAACATTTCAAGTCAAATGGACATTGCATGGCCAAGTAATGAGCGAAAATGCAAAGTGATATTCAATAACTCACTGCACTCACTTTGTACACAGAAGAAAAACTCGCCCGGAGTTTTTCTTATCTGAATACTTCGATCGTACATATCTTTGTAACGAAAGGGAAATTTGAAAAACCGAAACCTGTCCCATGATTTTATTGTTAATACGAATACAACAAGGTATGAGGGAACCGCTAGAATGAAAAATTAATTTTGAGGATTTGGACAATGTTACTAAGTCCCTTTAAAGCTTTACTGTACACGCTCCTGAAATAGATTGAGGAGAGCATGGCTACGTATCAGAAGGTTGAGCTTGGCCAAATTTTCTCTTGTTTGGAGTACTCTATCTGGTTTTCACAAGAATGTCGGTTAGATCACAATCAGTTGTCGCCTGCAGTGATGTGTGTATGTGCGTCGGTGGGGAAATAATCGACTGCAAGAAGTACAACCTTCTAGATATTCCAATATTTGACAACACTGTCGTACAACTTGGCGCTGTCCGGCAACTTCTCCTGGACGACAACCACATATCTCGTGTTGCGAATGACTCTTTCATCGGTCTCGACTATGTCTCGTTCTTGTCACTCATCGGAAACGACATCGAGTTCGTAGAAGCAGGGGCTTTCCTTCCTCTCCACCATCTGACAACGCTGAGAATGACAGAGAACGTCGTTTCGGCTTCGCCTCCGTTTCTCCTACCTTTATGGACGGTTCACGTTACACTAATAAAGAATGAGATCACAACCTTTTGGAACGTTTCAACATTGTGGAATAACCTTCAACAGCTGGCACTGCAGAACAACAGACTGTACGAATTGAAGTCCACATATTTCCCTCGATCTCTAACCCATTTGTATCTCAAGTATAATAATATTTGATACATAGAACCTGGTGTTTTTAGTGAACATTATAATTTGGTTGTAATTGATTTAAGCTGTAACTTTCTGACACATCTACCCTTCCTAGGAAATCTACCGTCACTTCAAATCATATATTTGACGAATAACAATATTTCATCCATACATGGGACAATTTTTAAAGAATCGAAAAATATTAGGTCAATAGATTTAACTCACTCCCGTTTAAGTAATCTTTCCTGGATTACCAACAGTTTCGAGCAGAGTCGTGCGAGACTTGACTTGTTATTCCTTTCGCAGAGTTCAGTCAACATTGCATCATTATTGGGATTAGACGGACTAAGGATAGATATTGAGAATCTATCACTTCGGAGTTGCAACATAGGCACGATTTACGATTTTCCGCTGTTAGTAAATGTAAAAGGGATTGTTTTAGGAAAAAATCGAATTAATCAAATATTTGAAGAATTTCTTCGGAAGCTTCCCAGTTTGTCTTCACTTGATCTGCATGATAACATGGTCTCTGATTTGTCTTTCCTTCGTAAACATAACGTCATTGAAATACTGAACCTCGATGGGAATCATATGCGAATTGTAAATCCAGACGATTTCTTATTCATGTCGAAGTTGAGAAATCTAATCTTAGATGCAAATCAGATCACGAGAATTCCAAAGTTAACTGGCATGGAATCCATTCAAAAGATCTCTTTCTCCAGCAATCAAATTACGCATATAGAACGTGACGCTTTCAGTGATCTTCCCCTAGTCGAGCTGAATTTGTCCAACAATTATGTGTCAAAGTTCCCTTTCAGTTCAACACTAACAATAATGTATATTCACAATAATTTGTTTGACTTCGACTTCGATGATATCGGAACACAGTCAATTGTGCATCTATACGGTAATAGAAACAATATAAATACGTTGAGGTCACTGCGCCCCTTGCGGCGTCTGAAATCCCTCAAATTGTCTCGGTGCGGGATCACAGATATCTCTGTTGATGCATTTCAAGGTATGACACAACTGATGGAGATCAACTTCGATAACAATGCTATCAGTTCGCTGTCATCCTTTAAGAACCAAGGAACCCTTCAGGTACTTAGATTAACAGGAAATTATATCGATGAAATCAATGGGAGCCATTTTTCAGGTTCTCGAATCGTTCAGATAATTTCGCTTTCTGACAACTTGCTATCGGAGATTGTGTCTTTCCCGTACCTCCCCTTTCTTAAACAACTTTACCTGGGAAGTAATAGGATATGGAAAATCGACCCTTCTTCCTTATCAACAAATGCAAGTCGTCTGATGTCTCTTTATCTCTCTGAAAATGTGCTCAACGATATTTCGTTTGCTGAACATCTTCCCGGACTCGTGCGCCTTGACGTAAGTAATAATGATGTACGACATGTGAACCAACATACTTTCAGGAACCACGCTAATTTGAATTTGATAAATCTAGCCAATAACAACATACATCAACTGTATCATCTTTTCTCCGGTGCTACCTACCACTTAATCATTAATGTATCAGGGAACGCATTAGAAAATGTCGATGACATCATATCACCATCGGAATCCGTGGGGTCTGGGTTGTCATACGTAACAATAGTTGCATGTAACAACAGAATCACGTCATTCAATTGGACGGAGGTTCCCAATATCCATATCAGATTTCTGTATCTCTCAGGGAATCCCCTTTCTTACATTCAGGGTGATTTCCCCCATCTTCAGTTTTTGGCCATCAACAACGTGAGTTTACCCCCATCACAGATCCATAATTTAAGATTCCAGCGCCAATTTTTGAGGCTGCACCTTAACTCTATGCCACAGTTGATGAATCACCTTCTTCATCTGGAGATGCCATTGCTTTTTGATCTAAGGCTCGAAACAAATAAACTACATTCTCTCCCTCGTATTCATTTTCCATGTCTTAAAGTCCTTTCATTAAAATTCAATAAGATGATAACCTTAGCGCGACATGGTAATTTACACAATGTATCAAAACTAAGTACACTCTACCTTGACCATAATGAAATCGTAAACATAGATAGTTCTTTCTTTACGCAGCTTCGTCGAACTTTAAAATTCCTACACCTCAGCAACAATTTGATACACACAGTTAATACAAATACATTTAGCAACTTAATATATCTGACGGCACTCGGATTACAAGACAATAATATCTCATTTCTGCCGGCTTTATCTGAATTTGGTGAACTAAAGGAAACAACCTTGTATCTAGAAGGCAACCCTCTGGCCTGCGATTGCAACCTCCGTTGGTTAAAGCACACAACTGACTTCGGTTTCATTAGCTGCATCGACTGCCTTTGCCAGTCTCCGCCCCTCCTCATGTCACAAGAGTTTGACAGTATTCCACTCGATTCTCTCACCTGCCCACTGACGTTGTTACCAGGTCAAGGTGATTCTTGCGTTCCCAAATCGTCAGCGTCATTTGAAATCGCGTGCCCTGCATTCTCATTCCCTCCACCCTCCATCGCATGGGAAGTTCCATCATTGCCCGGTAATATCCTTTACGATATCATCGATGACGTGTTGGTCATGTCATTGGCCACAGTTAACTACGGTGACCATAGTAACGAGACGAACGTTCAGATTCCTGCTACCTGCGCATCGACAAGCCTTGGCAACTCGCTTGTTATTGATTTGCTCATCGCTATCCGTGCTCACGTTCACCCGGTGTCCGTTCAAACGATTAACAATACTGTGTTTCTGGTTGAAAGATGTAATCTATCTAGATTTGATTCTTATGATAAGAGGAGTCCATGGAACCCATCTTTGAACAACACTTCCGGTCTCAATTCGACTTTCCCAGTTGGTGAAGAAGAAGACTGGCTTACGGAACTGCAAGACACGATCGATTATCATAATACCAATATGAAATTTCACTGTTTATCAGTTGTCAAGAATTATACGATATACTCAGCTGGTCCAATGACAGTTACCAGCTCTATAGCCTCTGAAAGCTTTCCGACTGGTTGCTCTGCAGGACGAGAAAGCCTACAGATGCCTCTTTTGCTCCTGCATTTGCTTACGTCTTGGTTTGTTGTGTCTTCACTTTGCACCATGCAGTAGGATTTAATCATCCTTGATTTTTGTTTTATTACAAGGCAGATGCCAAGTCGAGCACGATATGTCAACTGATCATTATCAGAAACAGCATAGGGATACATTGCGAGGTCAAGTTTTAAAAGACTGTTAATCCCACACGCACACAGAGCCGACTCGACCCGATCCGAATGGTTTTCAGTCGGATCAGCTTAGTATGCGTTACCTCAAGACTCCGGCTCCGACTGAGCGAAACCAACTCTAGCCTGACTGAAAATCAGTTGGATTGGATCGAGTCGGCTCTGTGTGCGTTGGGCTTTAGTAGTGATTTAAGATTTGTCCGATGGATAATGACATCTTCTCGATCGTCATTCAGTTGGCATGTATCAATCAATGACGTCAGTAGATCCGATTGTAGTTGTTGGTTGACCATCCTCAGTGAACACACATGTGAGAAAATGAATATACCCTCTGTTTTATTCCTATGTGATAGAACATACAAACTTATAATACAGGCCGCATCCTAAATACAAGGTAAACAAGTTCAAAGGTAACTCATTTGACAAATTATACATTCAAAATCCTTAGATCAGAAGTAGATGTATAGAGTTACTATGGATAAATACATATTGAGAACAAATGCAAAACTGATATACAAAAGGAATAATTATATACGAAACCAATTTGAAGGCTAAATGTGCGAAAACGGGTGCCTATAAACGAATTTGAATGTTGATTGAGGCACAAATGTCTTGCTTTAGATTACCTGCGCGAAATTGAATGACGATTGTGCAATGTTAATTTGAACAAACTTGATTACAAAATAAAATGCCCATTAACGATTTTGAATAAATGTCCACTCCATTTTAATTAGTAAATCCCCACCCCTTTACCCCAACCCTTTCTTTGTTGAGTAAGTTTATGTGAGTTTGATGTTTCCAGTGAGGACAAAGAAGATCTGCACTGGATCAAACGCTAAGGATTAATTCCCTTGGTTTAAAGAAGATGAGCTTGGGTTAAAAAGAGGGATATTCAGGGTTGACATACAAAGGGATCTGTGGTTTGTCTTACCAAGGAGGTACTAGTCTATGCACCTTATTAAGGAAATGTCAATAGAGTGCTGGTCATTTATAAAGTTGTTATACATTTGAGTAGCCATTTTGATGTTAGGATTTAAAGTGCCACTGTTAGTTTTGATGTGTAGTTTAGTGATTTAATATATCATACTGAAGGGTTAACATTATTTTATAAAGTTAATATTCGGTTTTATTTAATAATATAATATTAAATATATTATCTGGCACTTGATTATTATATAGAGTTTTTGGATAATTGTTATTGCGTTAGATTAGTGAATCCTGTTAAATTAATAATAATCTAACTATAATTATGATAATACTTTAAGTCTTTATAAACACTTATGTTTATGAACGGATAGTTTAAGTATAGATTTAGTAAATGGATTAAATGAACATGTTAGACTTAAAGATAAACATGATGCGTGCTAATGGGAATTAGACAAGAGTGCATAGTTGTATATAACGTATTTTGTAATTTGTTAATGTATATAGCACATTCATCGTTAGTATTTAGCCCGTATTTAGTCACTTTAGAAAGAAATACACTTAAGGATGAAATGGTTAAGAAGTGTGATGTACGAGATGCGTGATATTAATGGTGATGGTTATATATCAGTTATGACAAGAATACGGAAACATAATTTTGAGAGTGTTTACTCAAACGATATTGTTATTGTATTATGATTTCTGTTATTGATTGACATTTATTATTTAGATAATAAATGTGCCATTCTACATCCTGATTGCGCACTGCAACACCAACTGAACTGTCTCTCTCCATCTTTATTATTTCCAGATTATGTTAGTTTTAACAAGCAACCATCCCTACACACCATAGGGGTGTAACATTTGCGTCCACGATTGACACAAACTCATATCAAGTACTGTTCATGATGGACATTCTGTACATTTTGTATATGTGTGTTTGTGTGTGTTTGTGCATGTGTATGTGCTTTGTTGTTGTTGTTGCTGTTTTTGTGTGCGTTTGTGCGTATGTGTGTGTGTGTGTGTACGTGTGTATGTGTGTGTGTGTGAGTTTGT
>JBAMJV010010877.1:0-44311 GCA_037951105.1 Echinarachnius parma | reverse complement strand
TACCAAATCCGGTGACGATTTTAGCGACCGACCGAAGATTGCGATGATGGAACACCTGTCGTTTGGGGAAAGGTATAACTGCTACAAAAAGTTTATTGTAATATTGTCAAACATGTGTATAATAAACGACGAATTGAAACATGAACATTTGTCACTGTAGACAGGTGCCTCTATATACAGGTTCAATTACATTGTTATACTATTCAAGGTATATAGGCAGATAACCAGCGGACAGGCCCCTGTCTGTAACTTTCACTACATAATAGACGTATGGCCTAGGGCTAATGAATTGGCGCGGGAAGGACTTTAACTTTAACTGTAATAGGCATGTTGGCCGTTATAGACAGGTGGCCAATGAGACAGATTTGACTGTATACCAATCTGTTAACTCACCTACGGACCAACATTTCAGGAAATTTCGTTGCATTTAGGCTCTATACTCCTAGGTTCCTGTTTGCATAAGACATCGGTGTCACGAAATTAAATTGTGTAAAACTAAAATGTACTAATTATATTGAAAAATATTACCATGACAATCCCGTTGTCGATACAATCACAAAGAATATTAGAAATGTAATACAGGGTGGCCCCCAAAAAACGGAACGGGGCACTTCTCAAAATACAGCAACACAATTATCATGTCCAACGGATAGGGTGTCTTTTCCAATGAACAACGATACCAAGAACAGCCATTTTGGTTGAGTAGTTTTTGTTTGTGGGCGCTGTGAGTGACATGATTCCGTTTTTTGTCAATTTGTACATAGTCAGGGCCAGTAAAACCGCACGCACCGCCTTTCATAGCCTATAACACAGCGCGCCTTTGACAGTGTGCACTCAGCCGTGGTGCCGAGATAATGGGCATGGTATTACGGGCAGTGAGTGCGGTTTTACTGGCCCTGACTAAGTAAAGAATTAACAAAAATTGGCACCTGACATGTGTCACTCACAGCGTCCTAAAACAAAAACTGCACGACCAAAATTACTGTTCTTGGTATCGTTTTTCATTGGAAAAGACACCCTATCTGATGGACATATATAGTTTGGTACTATGTTTAGGGAAGTGCCCCGTTCCGTTTTTTGGGGGCCACCCTGTATAGCCCCTTAAAAGCCATTTCCTCATCAGTCAATTAATCATTGAACACGGTATGTGTTTCTCTTCAGATTTATTAGTAGAAGTTTAATCGTTAGTTTGTTATCTATAATGCGCATTCCCGGTAGAAACATGGAGCAGGCTTCGATTTTCCGTATGTCTCCTTCGTTATAAAGATATTTTTAATTGAAGTGATTTCTAACTATCTACTGTATACAGTACTTAAAACTGTGTACAAAATAAGTGCAGTAAATAAGCAAATACCACTTTGAATTTTCGCTCATTACTTGATCATTATGATATTCATTTTCCATGGAATGTTCATACATCACTCAGTGGACATATCAGATCACAACATACACATTTCATCAAACATTATCACTTTTTGCACCTGTCGACAAAGTTACTAGATGCCTTCAATTGGAAATAATGATAAAATTAAACTCAATTGAAAACATACCTCAGCTCCTTATATACGACTATGATTGTTTTCAACAGGTCTGATCGCCGGCTACTTTAGCCCGACCCATACCGAGCAGCGTCGGTTCGCTCTCTCTACCTTACGCTCTCTTGGGATGGGCAAATTCAGAATGGAGGAGTCCATCTCTGAAGAGATTTCGCATCTCGCTCAAAGCTTTGTTGACCGGAAATCGGAGGCCTTTGTCCCATTTCATGACATAACCGTCTCGGTCTCCAATGTCATCTGCTGGCTCAACTTTGGCAAGAGGTTCGACTACGAGGATGAGGATTTCAAAGGGGTTCTGAAAGCGCTGCACGGAATCGTGGAGATCACTGAAATCGGCGGAGTCGTCAACTTCCTCCCGTTCTTGCGATTCCTCCCCGGCAGTGGAATCAAGAAGTGTTTCGAGCACAAAGCAACTTTCGATAAATACATTTACCCGCTCGCGAGAAAAATTAGGGATGATTATGTCTCAAACTGTAACTATGGAGACAAAACATCCTCGTGTTTCATCCACCTGTTCGCTAACAAGATGGCGGAGGCGGAAGAGGAGAGTCCAGGGAAGCATACATTCACCGATGAGAACTTCATCCTCGCCATTGCGGATCTCTTCGTAGCTGGGACCGAGACGATGTCCACGACCCTGAAATGGGTTCTCCTATTCATGATCACCCACGTAGACGTCCAGCAGAAGGTTCAAGAGGAGATGCAGCGGGTCGTCGGTACCGCGATGCCGAGTCTCCGGGACAGACATCGGTTGCCGTACACAGAGGCGACGCTCCTGGAGATACAGCGGGTCGCGTCCATCGTCCCTCTTGGCGTTCCCAGGGCACCCATACGAGACACGGTCCTCAGTGGATACGACATCCCGAGGGGAGCGGTGATCCTGCCAACATATGGGCCGTCCATCATGATCCGGAGATCTGGGAAGACCCGCACCAGTTCAGACCAGAGCGGTTCTTGGATCCTGAGACCAACGCGGTCATTCAGCGGGAAGAGCTGATACCATTCTCAATAGGTAAGTTAACGACTCATTGCATTGTCCGTTCCGTCCTGTATTATAATTTAAATCTCAATCAGAGCTAGATCATTTAAATAGAGTCGATTGATGATGGGGGCGTGTATGATAGAACCCTTTATTGGTTATTGGATAGCCATGATAACTACGCCTTAGGCCCTTACGACATGAACGGCAGCCTATGTCTAGAATGAAGGTATAAGTCACAGAACGTGCTTATTGTCTGCAAATCCTTTATCCTCATATGCATTACGATACATGTTTCTTTTTTTTCTTTACTTATATCAGGTCGTCGTAAGTGCCTCGGCGAGCAGCTAGCAAAGGCAGAGCTGTATCTCTTCTTCACGCACCTGCTACAACAGTTCGACTTCAGGACCCCCGCAGACACCCCTCTACCAAGCATGAGAGCAAAGTCCATGGCCACACTGGTGCCTTACGAGTTTCCTATATGCGCCATCCCTAGAAAGATGAACTTTCTTTAGTTTGTTTACTAAATAGCAACCAAGACAATAACCTACATCTGTAGTGTAATCACCAAACACATACTAATAATAACAACAATTATGATAATACTAATACACGTATAATAAACGATCCAGAGTAGGTTGCATTTACACTGACGCAAGATTCGTGTATTATCTGTTGTATCAAACGACTCATCGTGGAAAATGTTATGGCCGCTGGATTGTCAGAATTATTTGTCTAGACTACAGCTGTAAAAAAACCCCATATATGATATTTTTAGATGCAGTTCCTCATCTAGATAATTATTATAATTATAGCATAATAGCTCGCGGGGGGGGGGGGGGGCATTTAGGTGAAACTTTGCACAACATAGGGTTGGGGTTAAGCTGCTTGGCTGCCGTTTATTTTTGTAAATAGTCTTTTACAAAGCAGAAATAATGAAAAGATAAGCATGTTCTAGATCAAGAGTTTCACGCATTCAGGGGCTGTAACAAAAGTTGTTTTAATCATACAGATCGTTTTACAATTCAATTATTGAAGTGTTAGTATGTATGGGGAAATAACTGATCATAAGATAACCCATACTTATTGTAATCAATATAAGAGATAACTCAGCAACACAAATCAACAAACATTATGATGCGAGCATAGCAGAAAGAATACCCTAGAAATGACGTAGTTTATTTGATTGTGAATGATGTTGCAATACGTTCTATGAGTAAAGATGTTGTCTCGCACGTCTCCTATTCATGCCATTGTTCTCTGCTTCGAGTCTATTGTTTGCCCAATGGGTAATCAACCTGAAACCCCATGATCTATGTAATTGTTTTAATATGGATAAGTGTTTTGTTTTTGTTGCTTGCTTTCTTTTGTTTTCTCGACTTTCCAATTTCCTCAAATTTCCCACCTCCTAAGTCACTGATTGTACTAAAAGAAGCCAGATAATTCAATTTGTGGGTTTGTTATGTATGTGTATCGTGTTTATTGTGTTTGTCAACACAATTTGAATGTATTAGTTGAATTAAATAAATGAGTATGTTCATTGTTACATAAGTCTACCTGAACTTAATTTATGTTTTAAACAGTTAGCATGACTTGTTTTACATGGTATTTATAGCCTGTGGTGTGTGAATAGTGGTTGGTATTGACTTAATACTCCTCCCCTGGTGAGCTGGGCAGAGCTAAACGACCCAATACAATACAAAAATGGTCCAGACTGAGGGCGTGGTTGTTAGAATGTTAATCAATTATCACATTCAAATCGTTTGTATTAAACACACACAAAACATGGTTGAAACTTGAAGTGTCTGAAAGACGCCAATTTGTGTTAACAGCTGCTTTTTAATTAAATCAAAATCAGGCCTGTAACTTAGCCGTTTATGTATTTCTGCCATTCAAATAATTTAAACTATCCGTTTTTACATTACTTTCAAGTTTTAGTTACAGTGATATTTGACCAGAACTGTACTATCCCTATACCATTAATGTATTTTAGCTGTTGCCGTACTTATCACCCGTCCCTAACAAATGACTAGTAACACAATATTGAATAATATATTGAACAGAAAGGAATCTTATGGTTTATATTAATCTGATTTTGTAAACACTGTTGGAAAAGGGGAAGAGTCAATATTAATTTAGTTCAAGCAACATAATGTCGGTCGCAGATAGAGAGACCCCAATAAAGGAATCATACAAGGAGTGGTGTGGTGTAGTGCAGTTTATTCCCCAGTCAAAATCAACAAAAGGAAAACCCTGCAAGAGCAGAAGAATAAAACATATACATGTTCAAATAGTACATCACATGTATACATCACATGTATTCATTATACAATATCTGCGGAAGACATTTGCATATAACGTACAGTACAATGTGAACTCGTGTCATAATATCAGAATATCAATCTGATTTTGTAAACACTGTTGGAAAAGGGGAAGAGTCAACATTAAGTTAGTACAAGCAACATAATACACAGTTACAGTGCAGGCTTGTAGCCAGGATCTTTTTTTAGAGGGAGGGGCGAAATTTACAACAAAACAAACGTGACCGAGACCAACCGTGGTCGACGTCGAGACCTCCTGACTACGGGCCTGCAATGTATTTAGTGGAATTTAAATTTAGTAAAACATGCTGCTACATCATTTTAAATGTACAGAAGTAAAGAGTGTTTTCTCAACGTGTGTGTTTATTAGCTCTGCAATTCGTTTCACATTACTCTAAATAAATCACATCTCATATTTCGGACGCAAAATCCCCAAAAACACAATTTACATTAAGGCTTACAGTAATTGATAACATAATAAAGTAGTTAGACTAGTAAAACACACACCACAATGCATACAGTACATGCTTAAATTAACTTATATTTTCCGTTTACAATGAAATTTGATCATGGAATTAAATAAGAAAACAAAAAGAATCATCACGAATAATTAAAAATAAAATATAAGCTACGATGCTTTAGAGTCGTCACCAAGACGTCACCAAGACATCACCAAGACTTTTACCAGATATCAACAATTAGACGTCGCAAAGATTTGTGTTTCCCGTGTGAAAGGGCCGTTTTATTTCTCCCTTTTCTTGTGAGCACAATGATGGTATACAGATATGCAAAGGGTGTGAATGGAGGATGTCGTAAAAGTGGGAGAAGTTCAACTGTGGGCTGATGACGTTACACTATTCATACGATCTTTTTGTTTTCGCCCGATTACCATTTCCCATACGTTTAACCAAACAGCGACGTGGCTGGGTCTTCACCACCTACCTACCCGGAAAATGGGACGAACCTTCTCAAGAAATTGCTAATTCTGAATGAAACCAAATCATTTGTCAACACATTATGTTGTAGTGTCTAGAAATTAGTTCAATTTCAATCGCATTCGGTATATTCAAAACTATTGGTGGCTAGAGGGTTGATACGCACAATTGTTCCGAGCATTTTGAGACTTCTGCACATGATAAAGCGCAATATAAACATGGACTGTATGTAATTATTTTTGTCGAATCTTATGGCTCGCTTGGTGACTCCTTGGTGGTTTCTTGGTAGCGTTTTAAGGGTTCTTGACTCATCTTGATGGTTTGTGACGTCGTGCTGGTTGTTGTCCAATTTATATCTAAACGATCACGAACAGTTATTTTGTAATTGTTCTCTCAACCAAATATGTACTTTTTATTTAGAATGATCCATTAACTTCGTAATATTTTGTTTCCAATTGATATCGGAGATTTCAATCATATTGCGATATCATTGTATATTCTTTTGAATGACTACTGATAGTTTCATAGCACGTAATACTGCTTACCAAGTGGAAAAGAGTGACAATCTATGTGAGATTGTATTACCTAATGCTCAAAAGGTTTGCCTTATGACTATTCAATCATAAGTAGCTCCATAATTAGGGAGACACAGAACCAGTGGCGTAGCTACGGGGGGGGGAGGGGGGGGGGGTGGGGGGGCACGGGGGGCCTGTGCCCCCCAATAATGTTGAAAAAAACAATAGAAAACAAAAAGGGGCCATTTTTTAAAAAAACAAAGAAATACATAAGGTGTGCCCCCCCCCCCCCCCCAATAATTTTGCGTGCCCCCCCAATCAATCCGACCACGCTACGCCACTGCACAGAACACATCAAATCCATTTCATGCATCTGTTACCATAATGCCAAACGGCAAGTACAAGAGAAATGAGAAAGCTCACTAAGTGTATTTGATTAAATTTGACAAAGTTAATGAATCACTCTAGAGTTATCTTACTTTCCAATAGGATTGGTTTTGCTGAATTTCCAGTCGGTGAGGAGCAGGTAAATAAAAACGGTGTGTTTCACAAAGCTGCTTTGATGAACTTACATTTTCAGTTAGACATAAAATCAAGGAAAGCTAATAGTTGCTCTGGAAACCTTACGTTTAGAAGTTATTGTAAAACACAACAAACAATTGGATTTAAAATCATCAATATTTCATCTCGGAGATTTCGTGTTCTTGATGTAAAATGTATTAAAAGTCTAAAATAATTGCACTTTTGATTATAAATATTTTTATTCCAAGGCTACAAATGGCCTACCATGAATTTAAGTCTACCGTAGGTTGTAAGTTCAACTTAAATTCTTGTTTGAAGAAGCGATCACGGCGGTAGTTGGGAAGAACAGATCACAGCAAGGCAGGAAGAAGCGATCACGGCGGTAGTTGGGAAGAACAGATCACAGCAAGGCAGGAAGAAGCGATCACGGCGGTAGTTGGGAAGAACAGATCACAGCAAGGCAGGAAGAAGCGATCACGGTGGTAGTTGGGAAGATCAGATCACAGCAAGGCAGGAAGAAGCGATCACGGCGGTAGTTGGGAAGAACAGATCACAGCAAGGCAGGAAGAAGCGATCACGGCGGTAGTTGGGAAGATCAGCTGCAACAAAACAGTTTGTAAAAAGATCAGAACATAATTTACATAATATATATTATTATTTAACAATACTCATAAAATAACACTGAAATACTAATTATTATTGTAATAATAATAATGTTTTTAATAATAATGATGATAAACCAAAATAATAATAATAATGATAATCATAATACCCCGTTTCTTCCTGGAACCGAGTTAATACGGGCCCCGTGTCACACACTCACACCCGGGAACCGACTATACTCGGTTCCGAAAATACCACACTCATGACACTATTTAATCGTCTAAAAAGCTATATTCTGAATGCAGACATACTGAATTTGTTATATCACTTGAAAGCTAATAAAATAAGCTATCGAAATATCTCAAACTTGTGACGTATCATGAGTTTTACAGCAATTGGTAACTGTATAAAGTATGTGATGTTACTTACAAAGTTGAAATAATTTCGTACAGCGGTGAATGTACGATTTACCAGCAAAAATTTAGAGAAATTGCGTTTCGCTTGGACACGCAGTATTCCCATTACGCGTACAATAATAGTGGCAGCGAAATATTTTGTGCGTGCGCGCAATGCCAATAGAGATTATACGTGATTCTGTATGCATAAAGCTGTATTTACAGCTCTATGTTCTGTATACAGCTGCCTAATTCCGGGATCTTCACTGTGATGTATAGAATACATTTCTATACAAGGTTACCGGTCTTTTGTGCGTGCACCACCTTTGTGAAACCGCAACCGAAAAAATCGATTTCTCTGCACGCACACACGGCCGCTGGTCTTTTGTGTGAAGGTCTTGGCTCGTATCAGTGAAAAGAATCTCGTTTTGGGGGTCGATAGATGCGCTTTTATTTTCGGAAGCAACCGGATAATACTACTACTACTACTAATACTAATAACAATAAACAATAACAATATAAATAATACTAATAATAATAATGATACTAATGCACATATTAATCATAATACTGTAATCAATATAATGTATTATCCTATACAATTACTTGTCCCCCCCCCTTGTTGACTGACCATGACATTTGTGTGGCGCCGGGCAGCAGAGGGGAGGGGTAAATGTATACATAGAGTTTGTCCCCCCCCCCACCCCCCCCCCCCACCCCGAAGAAAAAACAATCTGAATAATAAGTAGCGTGCCCCCAAAAAGTCCGACCGCGCTACCTAACCACTGCATCAGTGACTGATCATAACCTAAAGGCAGACAACAATTAAATGTGTTGTTGTAGTTGTATTGTGCTTGTTAGAGAGAAAAATGAACGTTGAACTATTTTAACATGTTTGTGCCATAATATTCAACACATTTTCGAATAGGTTTTTAATACGTTGATTAATTTAGTTGTAGGATAAACAAATGTTAATTGAAAGTAAGTAACCAATGACGACCAACTAATTAACGACTAATTAACGACCAACTAATTAACGAAAGTAAGTAACAAATGACGACCAACTAATTAACGACTTGGATTACAATCAAAACCACAAACAAGATAACAATCGAGATTATTAACGTTAATACTCCTTGGCCGGTATTCCATAAACTTGTAAGACATCGATGGAAATTGCTTCAATCATCAACAGATGCTTAATATTGAATACCAGCCCTCATAACAGGCGGTTGACTTACTTGTTCTTTGAGGCACGGCCCGATGTCGCAGATAAGCTACTTGCACGACTCGGAGTGCTCGTTAATAACTATTAGGCCGGACTACAATGGAAATAAACAGGGGATAAAAATAGTCAGAAACAACCAATTCTACGAGGGGTTTTCTTCTATTAATCTGACAACATTATATTACCATTCCATTACGATAGACGTGGCGAGCACGTTCATAATTATACAAATGATCTAATTTGACTGTTTGCTTTAATTTATTTTTCGATTGTCAAATCTTATTTCACCAGTGAACAGTTACTCAGCCAATATCTCTTTTGTTTTTCTTCAGACGGTCCTCAGTGTGAAAACAAGTGTATTCATTCAAAGTAAGATACAAAACATTACATACTATCAAATTTAAAAAAAACAGAGAATATGTAACAAAATTCAAACCATCAAAATAGTTCGAATAATCACACATTAACAACTAGAAACATCTCTTACGCTAGATCAATGGGATTTCCCGAACAATTTTAAAGAACATTCTACAATCATTCATGGTTGACATATGTTTGTATGTTCAGGTTAATTATTTCAAGTTTGTATTCCTTTATAAATAGATATGTTTGAATGTACAGTTTACAACCAGACGTTTGCAATCTTTCAAAGAACGAGCACAGTCATGGTCACCGCGTATCGTTTTTGTATATATTTTGTTAAATTATCGATTCTCATTATGTTTAAAAAGTATTTCCTTATTCATGTGATTAATAACTTGTTGAGTAAAATGCAGTGGACGATTAGATTGACACGCAGGTGCTTAAATAGTGTTATGTTGTTCACGTTGGCATCTGTAAAACTTCAAACACATACGTCTCGAGATATAAGATATAATATAATTTATTAGCGTTATTAGCGCATTTTAATTAGATCCCCAATTTACATGTTCCTAATGAATAGACACACTGCATAATCAAAACAGTCCACAAACATCGTGCTAGACAATACCTAAATATCCCTTGAGAGTATGTTCGCATAAGAAATATATAATTACCCGACTTCCGCGGGATGGTACACACACTGCCAAATTAGCTTGCAGATAACTAGGACTAGTATCAAGAAAAACAACGCGCCGATTCCTGCGCCGTATTTCCCAGCCTTGAATATAGTCTGAGGAGTGAACGCAAAATGTAAAACAAGTAATCACATTCAAAGTAATCATTTTACTAAATTAAAATATTGCAGATCAGGCCCCTCAATATGTTGCTTCCTTGGAAGAAAGTCCAGGCTACGTTCATTAGGACTTCTTCTCCACGTCCCACGCACACGACTCCAGAGGTATGGTGATCGTGCCTTCTCTTCAGTTGCTCCACGCCTCTGGACCTCCCTCCCTCTTGTGCTTCGCAACACTGACACACTTGAAGGTATCAAAGCAGGCCTCAAAACATTTCTTTTCAAGCAACAGTAAATTTAGTTTTTGGAGGAGCAGGCGCCTTTGAATGTTTGAATTAATCATATTATATAAAAAGAAGAAGAAAGAAGAAGAAGAAGAAGAAGAAGAAGAAGAAGAAGAAAGAAGAAGAAGAAGAAGAAGAAGAAGAAGAAGAGAAGAAGAAGAAGAAGAAAGAAGAAGAAGAAGATGAAGAAGAAGAAGAAGAAGAAGAAGAAGAAGAAGAAGAAGAAGAAGAAGAAGAAGAAGAAGAAGAAGAAGAAGAAGAAGAAGGATAAGAAGAAGAAGAAGGTGAAGGATAGGAAGAAGAAGAATTGGAAAAAAAGGAGAAGAAGAAAAGGAAGACAAGAATAAAAGAAATATGGAACAACAATACAAAGGGGAGGGGGGACGTAATGAACAAAGACGGGTCCGAGACCGAGACCACTGGCTGAGTCGTGTCGTGTTAGCGATCATCTGTTATACACTGACTATACTCTCTGAAAGTTTGAACATAAACCGGCAGGAAACAAAAAAAGTAAGGCTCCTTAACCCTATTCTAACTGTGCTATTTCAGACCAGGTTTTTACTGGGGGGGGGGGGGGGGGGGGGGTCAATTTGACCCCCCCCCCCCCCCCAAGATCTCGAAGACCGATTGTCCGATTCACGCGAAATTTTGCATGGAGGTACATTGAAGTATAAGCGACGCGTTCATGTTTTTCGCTTAGATGATCCAATGTTAAATATGCAAATTATGCGCATATTAATTAGCAAAGTATGCTAATTTATGCAGAAATGCTCTTATTGTCTGTAAATCACTAATTATGCTCAGAATATGCTAATTGTGTGCATGATTATTCTTTATGACTTAAAGGACAGGTCCACTTTACAAAACGTCTGAACAGCTTTCAGTTGACGGATGGGGATCATGTAACACGCAAAAAAAAAATCAGAGCGAACAGCCCTCTAATTTGGATTCTACGATTGAAAAACGAATGCGTCCCTCCATTTAAACTATATATCGGTCAATAAACGAGTTCAACTGATTTAGCATAATATTACAACAATATAGTACTAATTCTCGTAAAGCTATTGTGAAGCCGACATTTGTTAACGTATGTCACGGAAAAAGATCTCAAAAAGAAAGAATATATAATTACATGTAGTCAGTTTAACATTGTTTAAGCGATGTTTGGGTATTTTGCTTGGTAAACGCTCACACATTAGTACTTATGCGCGGGTCACGTAGCTAGCGCGGGTCACGTAGGGGTCATGCATACCGATCTGGCACTCCGTGAAATCTATGTACGAACTTACTCACGGCCGAAAATACGTATGTACCTAATTAACCGACGTCCCTCAGTTTATTCAGTTTTAGGTCTATAACTCCACGAAAAAGAGATTTCAAGCCCTATTTTTTTCAGGCATGCTATTAAATGACATTTCCTTTCATATAAGACAATAACCTCGCAACTTTTGAATTTTGGCTTGCAAAAGAGGATCTCTCCCTTTAATTAACAGGTTTTCAAAACAAACAAAAAATCATTATGTATTTCTTTGTTTTTGGAATTTCTTATGTATTTCTTTGTTTTTTCGACTTATGTTTTTTATTGTTTTTTTGAATGGAATAAATTATTGACCATTATCCAACCATTTTTAGCCCAAAATTAAATGATTGCAGTGATTAGAATGAAAAATAATGAAGGTTTTGTCTATTCTAGAACAAAAATCAATTTCCATAGGATTTGTACACAAATCACAAAATTTAGCGATTTTTGGGCCAACGAGCACTTACGAAAAGTCACGTGACTTTACAACGGTATATCTGATCGTCGCAAATTTGGTCTCAAAAGTTGCGCAAGACTTGAATGAAAAAACTCATGAAGTCGCGTGGCAATATCTGCGCGCGTTGCGGAATTATCGCGCAAAAATTCGAGGGGGGGGGGGGGGGGTCAAATTGACCCCCCCCCCCCCCGCCCCCAGTTAAGATAGGGTTAAAGTAAACCATCAATGTGTATGGGCAATGATGGGGGACTCGAATCAATACACACAATATACCAGCTTGTTTGACTCTCTAATAATAGTCACACTTTTCAATTCCTCAAACACACTATGATAATCATGATATTTGTGGTAAATAGAAACGTGTTCTACAAAATATTTGTTAACTACATCGAAGGAGAAACATAATCGAGAACATTGAACATAACGAAATTTCTGGAAATGAAAGCACTAATTATTTGGACATCAACTTATTACAAGCACCTTTCCTTGTACAAAATAGAAAGTTTGAATTCAGGCCTTTATATAATTACCTTTTTATTCCACAATAAAGACTTGACACCTCTTTTCAACGATTCACGATTTTTGTCAATAATTTAAATGATATATTTGATCAGTATACTGCAATTATTAATGTTGATAGTTATTGGATAAATGCATACATAATACCCCGGTAAGAGTGTTCTAATTGCAAATGTACACTAAGAAAAAAACAAGCATTTCTGGAACAATTTCAAAAGGAGCCTTATATGTAATGACCATTTCATAAAATTTGAGCTATACAAGCTTAGTTGGGATCAAAGAACCGTTTTCATGGTTTTGTTCAAAACTTACAGTAATCGGCTGCTGCAAACATCGTCTTCTGATATCCGAACGGAGAGATGAAGAAAAAGAAAACTGCGAAATATTTCATGAAATTCATCGTATTGTCTTTTTAAATCAAACCTTAGCAATCGTAGATATATTGCTTAATACGTGTTTCGCAAGCTTATACAATAAATTATAAAGTATATACAACAAACGACTCAAGTACAACCGACTACCTTCAGAGTCAGATGGCTAAATGGGACGCCAGAATAATAAAAAAAAAAGACTGAAGCGGGATAATATGGGGTGTAATGTGACGATAAAGATGCGCAGTCAGTGATCTGGCTCTGTTAAAGGGATAGTTGAGTTTTGGTATAGAGGGCGCTGTACGAAATATTATGTTTGTAAGGTAATGAAAAACTGAGTGTCACATTTAAAGGAGCATTCATTTTCAGTGTCTTTATTTGATTAAAATAAATAATAAATAAATAAAAAATAAATAGTAAACTTTATTTGATCAAAATCGGTTCAGAGACGGCTGAAATATCCATAAATATAACCCTTTGTATTTATTGTGGGGGCCCATTAGACAATTTTAAACCAGCCATTGAACAAAAAAATAAAAGATGCTTACACTTTTCAAAAATTTACAATAGTTGTTTTTAAATAGTTGTTGATGATCTCTCTATTCAATCATTATTTTAACAAAACATCACATGCAACATTTTGTATTAAAAATGGTTGATGCCAATGAGTTTGTAGAGAGTGCCCTTTTGAGTTATAACGGCTCTTTTTTTAATGATAATAGGCTTTTTACTTAGTCGTTTGTAATTTTGTATACCTGTTGAGCATGGTGGAGTTATACATATTAGTTTGAAATGTAATGGTGCAGGTTTTGGTAACTATAAATCCGTTTGACCATTTACTGTACTCTCTTTACCAAAACTCAACGGTCTCTTTAACATCAATATACTCGCTGGGGGAGGGAGAAAAAGAAAGTCCCTATATAGTATTGATTAGATGCATTTCCTCATTAAAGTCATCATTACAATAGCATAATAGATCAACAGACGCATTTTGGCTCTAGATCAAGGGTTTCACGCACTCAGTGGCTGTCCAACAAGTTGTTTGATCATACAGATTGTTTTTACAAGTCAATTATTTAACTATTAGTATGTTACGGGGAATTGACTTATCATTATTGTAATCAATATGAACGTTACCTCAGCAACGAAAATAAACATTTTGTTTGACGTATGTAAACATATTGTTTTAACAATTAGTCCTGGCTGGGGTCGCCAAATTGTCACGTAAAAAATACGCAGAGGAGGCATTGTTCAAGGTCGCAAGTCAGAGAGAGTTTATTCACAAAAAAATAACAACAATAACATAAACAGCGGGGCATGATTCTCTCCCGCACCTGTTTTGGTGGCTATACATACATTTGAAATGCATATTAAAGTAAAGCAATAATTATTTCATGACAATGTCAATTATTCTACTCTCAGTATGTTACCATGGTTACGGGGAATTGACTTATCATTATTGTTATCAATATGAACGTTACCTCAGCAACGAAAATAAACATTTTGATTGACATATGTAAAGTTGATCGTGAATGAGAATGCAATATATATTATGAATACAGATCGACGTGGCCTCCCAAGTCTTCCTATTCGTGTTATTGTTCTCTGCTTGGATCGTATTGTTCTGCCCAAACGGGAAATCCACCAAGAAAACCCCCTGATCTATGTAACTGTTCTGCTACGAGACTTCTTTTGTTCTAGCCTATATCCACCAAAATACTTTTGGCGACATTGTTAACTTTCTATCAAAAAGATAGATGTTAGGACACACACGCACTTTTCATTTATTCGTGTTCGCTTCTTCCAAATAAAGAACAGATATAAACATCAATGACAATTTTGTTTACATATGCATAATACAAGTAGATGTCCCATTACATACAAGTAATGTATACACAACATTTACATCAAATATCAACTATACAAACAGACACACTAAGAAATACAATTTTAGGAACCCCAAAAAGAAGAACAAAAAGCAAAATACAGAACACCCTCTACCTCCACCCCACTCCACCTATATACACCCTCACTCGCTCACACCTGCCCCTGAAATCTGCTCACTTTCATTTCGAAATAATATAGAAACATCCATAATTATCACCGCTTTCATATGTTACAATCTCACGGGAGAAACAGCGCAAAAGGGTGTATACTTTACTCCTATAAAACTGTAATCTTATTCTATTTCACTGTTTTCCATTTTTGTAAGTGTAGCCCTAATTTCCCCATTTTAATTGCAATTTTCTTTTCTTGAACCTTTTAATATAAAAGGAGGTTTTTTTAATTTAGTAATTCACCCTCTTTTCTAGATATGAATACAATATATTTTACCATACAAATTTTAGAGTTACAACTTTAATTCTATTTGAATTACATGACAATCCAATCAATATATCTCTCCAATTTAAGCCCTTTATTCCATCTAACTCAAAACGTTGTAGCAAAGCTTATAATATCAATTTAACATTTAAACAAAATTAACAAATACATGTGAGTATGTTTCCTTCTCATAACTAATTGCCCCATTATTGGGGTAGACTAGCTGGCCAATTTAGTCAAATTGTGCACTTTATGATAAAAGCGTGAAACTGAGCATACATGCAGGCTAGGTAATTCCAAGAAAATTTAGATATCGAGCCACCTCGGAACCAGCATCTGGTAGGCATGGGCGCCCTTTTTCAAAGTGGCTGCCAGTGTGTACATGTTAATCACTATATCTCAAGAACTGGAGGGCCGATTTCACAAGTATGGGTACCTGCATGCACTAAGTGAAGGCAGTAATCTGGTGAAACTTTGGGGTTGTGACGTCAAAGGTCAAATGTCACGAAACTCATCATATATGCAAAAATACTATACTTTTGAACCTTCAGAACCATGTGAAAATTTGGCAGCAAACAAAGTACATGACTATGCAACTGTAAAATAAGATGTCATAACAATATTTCCGGGTCATGAGGTCAAAGGTCAGAGGTCATTGGCCACTTTGCTTCCTCTGTTTATGTTTTATTTAATCTTATAGTTTAGTTGTTATTAGTGGGTGAATGTCCACTATTGTAAAAACTTAGTATAGAATGTTTTTTTAATCATATTTTCTTGCCTTATTAAAATGTAAATATATTATTCCTCCATGTACAGACTGAGGGTCCTACGCCCCACTAGCAATAGTTGCTATTTATGTAGGGTCCTTTTACCAATTTGTTCGTCTCTTAACATTTCGTATACATGTACACTGGAGTTCAGTTCTTGTTGCAGCGGCACACGAAACGTCGTGATCTTTTAGATTCCTTGTTGACCATACATTGCGAGACAAACGAATATCACTAGCGATATTATTTTCGATACATGTACAGTATGATTGTTATCTTTGAACATTATTGGTAAAAATAAAGTTATTCATTCATTCACTCTTCGAAGGGTTGGCCTGGAGATATTGCATAACAGAGGCGAGAAATATAGCCATATATAATGGTAACTATATACTGCACTGAAAAATGCCTGCAAAACATGAATTATGATTTAAAGGCAAATATGCGTGGGTTAAAATGGGTAGTCAGCAAAATCCAACTCGCACTCCACCGTATCTCCCGAGGTAAATTCACGATGTGTGTTGGGTCGATTTAGAGCGGTGCTTCGGAATATCTGAACACGGGCATTCATATAAAATTGCATGCAGCACACAACTGGTAGCTCTTATGTATCGAGCGATAAACTGTACATTGCTCGAGCTATCCCCCGAGGCAATACAGCGCTGATAAAATCGCAGCGGCACTTTGATGACGAGTCCGGTTGAGCGTGTTGCATAATACTTTCGCTCGTAAAAATCTCTGACAAGGAGTACCTCCTTGGTAAACAAACATTCCGAACGCGACGCATTTTCGACTCGGTCGTTTGTGAACTGGGACAGTTTGCGATCGCAACTTATAACTGAGCAAAGGGGGATTACGTACCGTGCGTAAAAGTGCGCAATATGGATTCGCGCATCTGATATACCGGTCTGAATCGCCTTTAATGTGGGATATGTTTAGTATCGTTGTTCACTCTTTATTAAACTTTAACCTTAAACAAATTTTTATTTATAAAGCACCTTACATGAACCATCAACTCTAAGTGCTCTACAACTTTAATTGTACCTCAATCACCGAAAACTTACACGCCCACAGTTTCTCTGAACTAAAAGTGCACTGGCTCAATTCCCTATAGGGGGTCATTCTAGCCAACTACCTATTATAGGTGCTCGCATGCTTTACTAACACCTTCCATTCCTACCGAGTACCTATTATAGGTGCTTGCCTGCTTTACTAACACCTTCCATTCCTACCGAGTACCTATTATAGGTGCTCGCATGCTTGACTAACACCTTCCATTCCTACCGAGTACCTATTATAGGTGCTCGCATGCTTGACTAACACCTTCCACGCATACCGAGTACCGAGTATATGTGCTCGCATGCTTTACTAACACCTTCCATTCCTACCGAGTATAGGTGCTCGCATGCTTTACTAACATCTTCCATTCTTACCGAGTACCTATTATGGGTGCTCGCATGCTTTACTAACACCTTCAATTCATACCGAGTATAGGTGCTCGCATGCTTTACTAACACCTTCCATTCCTACCGAGTATAGGTGCTCGCATGCTTTACTAACACCTTCCATTCCTACCGAGTATAGGTGCTCGCTTGCTTTACTAACACCTTCCACTCATACCGAGTACCTATTATAGGTGCTCGCATGCTTTACTAACACCTTCCATTCCTACCGAGTATAGGTGCTCGCATGCTTTACTAACACCTACCATTCATACCGAGTATAGGTGCTCGCTTGCTTTACTAACACCTTCCACTCATACCGAGTACCTATTATAGGACTGTGCTCGCATGCTTTACTAACACCTTCCATTCATACCGAGTATAGGTGCTCGCATGCTTTACTAACACCTTCCATTCCTACCGAGTATAGGTGCTCGCTTGCTTTACTAACACCTTCCACTCATACCGAGTACCTATTATAGGTGCTCGCATGCTTTACTAACACCTTCCATTCCTACCGAGTATAGGTGCTCGCTTGCTTTACTAACACCTTCCACTCATACCGAGTACCTATTATAGGTGCTCGCATGCTTTACTAACACCTTCCATTCATACCGAGTATAGGTGCTCGCATGCTTTACTAACACCTACCATTCATACCGAGTATAGGTGCTCGCTTGCTTTACTAACACCTTCCACTCATACCGAGTACCTATTATAGGACTGTGCTCGCATGCTTTACTAACACCTTCCATTCATACCGAGTACCTATTACAGGTGTATCTTCTCTGTTCCCTTATAGATGTATTTTGTGATTCAAGATTTCTTGTGACAGTCTGTTGGTGTAATACTTTTGTCTGAACTCTATTTGTTAATTTAGTAATTATTTATTAATCAATATTGTTGAAATATTGTTTTGAAAAGGCAGATATATAATTGTTTTAATATTTATTAATATAAATATTTTACATACATTGTGTGAACCCATACTGTCCATTTGTTCAAGTGCATGGTTTTGCTATATTTTTTTTTATCCAGTTACAAATATATATGTTTGTAAAAGCAGTCGTCAATTGGATTAACACAGCTCAACTGTACTTAAATGCAGCGGATGCGTTCAAATCCTTCCTTTCCAGACAGAAAACAAAATGATTATCTCAATGTCCGATGTTTAAAGGGAAAGTTGAGTTTTGGTAGAGAGGGCGCTAGACTACTTAATTGGTTTGTGAGGTAATGAAAAACTCAGTGTAAAATTTGAAAGAGCATAATATTTAAACAATAAAATCATCTTTGTTTGATCAAAATCGGTTCAGAAACGGCTGAAATATCCATAAATATAACAATTTGTAATAAACCCGGGGCCCCGGGTTTATTAGAGAATTTTGAACCAGCCGTTAAAAATTCAAAAAAACGCTTCCTCTTTTCAAAAAGTTACAAAATAGGTATTTAAATAGTTGTTGGTTATTTCTCTATCTAATCACCATTTCAACAAAGCATCACATGCACAATATTTTATTCAAAATGGTTGAAACCGATGAGTGATTAGAGAGCGCCCTCTTACGTTTTAACGGCTCTTTTTGAATGATAACATGATCTTTACTACGTCATTTGTAATTTTGTGTTCCTTTCTAGTTATAACTATTAGTTTGTAATGTAATGATGCAGGTTTTGGTTACTAAAATTCAGTTTCACTGAAACTGTACTCTCCTTACCAGAACTCAACTATCCCTTTAAACAACACAGCGAAGCCCAGTCATATCCGAACATATTTCGGTTTTCCAAATTTCTCTTCCAATATATACATTCTGTAGATGTAAGACTGAAGTGTTCAGATTTATAATCATATATTGGATAGTTATAACTGAGTAAGAAATCAGTCCCATTAGTTAGCAAATACCCCTTTGCATTTCCGCTCATTGTTCGGTCATATGACATTCATTTACCGTATCATGTTCACACATCACCTAGTACATGTAGTAGACATAGTAGATCACAGAAATACACATCTCATCTCACAGTAGTTGTATATACAACACGTGATATTTTGAAAATTGTCTCTGAAACGTCTGTGTTTATCTTATTGTATAATATAGTTCATTAGAAATATGAAATGTAATGTTAATATACCTAACATATTACGCGATTTTTTTTTTTTCCGGACACTTGTAAACGTATGTTTTTGTTATCAGCCATGATTTATGAGGTGCTAAATCTGGCCTAATTGTACAATGAATCAATTTATTCAAGAGCTGTGTGCGTACATTTTGGAAACATGTTTACATAAGTTATCTGTTTGATAAAGGACAATGGCCCCGTAACAAAAATATGTTACGATTAATCGTACGACAATTACTTTTATATTGATCGTACGACTAACCGATAAAATCGTATGACTAATCAATTGATCGTATGTCTAATCAGTTGATCGTATGACTAATCAATTGATCGTATATCTAATCAATTGATCGTATGAATAATCGATTGATCGTATGTCTAATCAATTGATCGTATGAATAATCAACTGCTCGTATGAATAATCAATTGATCGTATGACTAATCGATTGATCGTATGAATAATCAATTGATCGTATGAATAATCAACTGCTCGTATGAATAATCAATTGATCGTATGACTAATCAATTGATCGTATGAATAATCGATTGATCGTATGACTAATCAACTGCTCGTATGAATAATCAATTGATCGTATGACTAATCATTTGATCGTATGAATAATCAATTAACCGTATGAATAATAAATTGATTGTATGCCGAATCAATTGATCGTATGTCTAATCAATTGATCGTACGACTAATCAATTAATCATTAGATAAATCAATCGGTCATACAATTACTCGTACATTGTAATGTTGCGGGGCCCAGAAATCATCTCATGGTGAAATTTATATTGTGCTCGTAGATGTAACAATACATAAACACACATCCAAACAATACATACATTATTTCCAATTGCAACATTTACACACATGTATACCATTCACAATATCCCTATGACATCTGGGCACAATTAATAGTTCGTGTACATTAAATTATACCACACGGAATCGTGATAATTATTATTTTAATAACTTTATTATTCTGCACAGGTTGACTTATAAAACGAAGTCAGTGTCTATGAAACATTCCCCAACATATTTACAAATATCTAGCCATTAATAATATATACACAGTTAGAATACACGTTATAATACAATGATAACGCTGCATATGAATAATTGCACTTAATATCTTGAACAAACAAGACATTTCAATCAAGGTAGCCATGGGAAAAACAGTGTTTAGTCAGACAAATAATGCCATATTGCACACACTAATTATACTATGTTAAAATGACTGTGTCGCCAGAATCTATAGGTCGTATTCGGGAACGTCTTCAGAGCAGCGCTATGTATGATTACATGATGTTACAATAAAGGTAGCCAAGGCATGGGAAGGAACAGTATTTAATCAGATGAATAATGCCATATTGCACACACTAATTATACGATGTTTGAAATTAAAATCAAAACTGTATTCACCATTCCGTTAACAAAACATTACAAGGTAAATCAACAAGAAACCATAACAACAAAAGGTACAATTGTGATAAAATACAAACAAATATTGGAGTACATGAAATTTAAATATGGAAATGGAAGGACCTTCTAAAAGTAGGAAATCAACTTATAAATTAAAGATCCAGAGAATAATATTATTCACAGTCACTGTAACTCATCCTCTTCACAACCGACCTTGAAGAGGATGAAACGGATTTAAAAAAATACAAAAAACATAAGTATATAAATAAATGAATGCAATACATGGATTATAGCTTAATCCTAACATTAACCCTTACACAAACCTAACGACATAGCATCAGCCTAACAAACATAGTGTGACTATTTACATTCAATCATAATACAATAATCAATCATTGTTAACATTACTGTGTCGCCAGAATCTATAGGGCATATTCGGGAACGTGTTCAGAGCTGCAGCGCTATGTTTGATTACATGAAGTTACAATCAAGGTAGCCAACACATTGGAAAGAACATTGCTTAATCTATGTAATCAGACAAATCATGCCATAACTGTTAGTATTGCACAAACTAATTATATAATACTGTACTATGTTAAAATGACTGCGTCGCCGGTTCTATGTCGCGTTTTGGGAACACCTTTAGAGAAGCGCTATGTATTTAACCATCTGAGTGCCGTGATTTATACTTAAGTCACATAGCCCATGATTATATCAAATGTATATCTAACTATGCCTTAAAACCAGACTAAATCACACGGCGTACGTGAAAGTAGTCGTGGTATATAGTTGGGGTTCGACTCTATAACCCTATACGTAGATTGGTCTCGCTAATCTGAACGTTATAATGACCCTTGTATATCAGATATATTGTAACAAGTATGAGGTTATTTCGTTAAATGAAACAGATATATAATAACTCGTGTAAGTAGAGTTACCTTGTTATAAAAGGGTTTTGGTATCATATCAGACAATTTTTATAACAAGGTTCCATTGACTATTAAACTTAGTATATTTCTATGGTTTGTATAAGCTACAGAGCGCATGGTGACCTTCGATGTCTTCATTTTGGAGCGCCCTCTATTAAAGGGAAAGCCCCTCTTTTGCAAGCCAAATTTCAAAAATTGCGAGGTTATTGTCTTATATGAAAGAAAATGTCATTTAATAGCATGCCTGAACAAATTAGGGCTTGAAATCTCTTTTTCGTGGAGTTATAGACCTAAAACTAATAAACCATCGTCCAACGGTTAATTGTGAATTATACGTGTATTCACCCAGTGAGGAAGTTCGTACACGGATTCCACGAAGTACCACAACGCTATGTGTGACCCCTACGTGACCTGCGCTAGCTACGTGACCCGCTCACAAATAACAATAGCATGACCGAATACTAAACAAAATAACCAAACCTCGCTTAAACTGACTATACATGTAATTACATATTCTTCATTGTTGAGATCTTTTTTCCGTGACATACCAGTCCTTTACAAATGTCGGCTTCACAATACCTTTACAAGAATAAGTACAATATTGTTGTAATATTATGCTAAATCAGTTAAACTCGTTTATTGACCGATATATAGTTTGATGGAGGGACGCATTCGTTTTTCATTCGTAGAATCCAAATTACAGGGCTGTTCGATCTGATTTTGTTTGTGTGTTTCATTCATCCGTCAACTGGAAACTGTTCAGACGTTTTGTAAAAGAGTGACTGTCCCTTTAAAGGGATTTAGTAACATCGCCCAAATCCTCAAAACTTACTTAGTATAGTCCTAACCTATTATGTTTCACTCTTCTAAAACACAAATTATGCATTTGCCCATATAACAAATAAACAACAAAATTTATAGTATGTATCGATAACAAACACCAACATTGGTTTGAACTCGATAGAGTAATCATGATGCAAGAGGTAATATAACTAACACATCATTAGTTTAAATAAATAAAAATGAGCAAAGAAAAATAGGCTTCGCCAGGAATCGAGCCTGAGACCTCCGGATTATTAGACAGGTGCTCAACCATCGAGCCGCAAAGAACATTGAATGGTGGACGTACGCATGAAACCGTTTTTATTGCTCGTATATAGTCAGCATCTATAGTAAAACCTGACACTTACCCAATAATACCTAAATCGACTTTGTTGACATGTGCAAAACGTGATGAATGGTTGATGCAATGTATATTGTTGTTCCACAGGGTATTGTGTGAAAATTCAAATGGACATTGCATGGCCAAGTAATGAGCGAAAATGCAAAGTGATAGTCACTAACTCACTGCACTCACTTTGTACAAAGTAAGAACAACTCCACCGGAGTTTTTTCTTATCTGAATACTTCGATCGTACATATCTTTGTAACGAAAGGGAAATTTGAAAAACCGAAACCTGTCCCATGATGTTATTGGTAATTTTGAGGATTTGGACAATGTTACTAAGTCCCTTTAAGGAAAGTGCGAAGGATCACGCACGTCTCGGGTTCGATCCCCGGTGAATCCTATTGTCTTTGCTCATTTGCATTTATCTAATATATTTCTGGTCAGTTTCCTTTATGTTTGAACATCATTAGTTTGTAAGAATAAATATCAAAACAACCAATACAGCAACATTAAATCCAATAAATACACTGTATAATATAAAAGACACTTCATTATTGATGCTGCAGATGATTCAGTGTATATAGAAAAAAACAGTTACAAGTCATCGTGTATTCGTCCTCTGAAATGTTGCAAAACACAACACATATATCCGTATATACTGCATCTCGGGCTTCCATACGGCACTACCTTGTACCTTCGAGTAATCCAACTCTCTCTTGACAATGATTCGATTATTCTTTTTGACGATCTTCGAATGAGGCAAACGGTCGGCCATGCAAACGGCGAATATATGACTAAAACTAGGAAGGCCATGTTCTCCTACATTATATGTTTTTCACATTCACATACAATGTCCCTAGTAAGTAAATCGGTTAAATATGGTTTGGATACGCAAATCAGATACCAGATACATAATATGCGCGGTGAAATTTTGCGAGCACCTTGCGCACCGACTGACTCAGTGTTATGCATTGCGCACTAACTAGCTCCCTTTAAAATGTAGCATCCCGACGCTGGACAATGTTATATAAGAAACGGCAGAGTGCGTCAACACGACACTTCTTTCTCCGTGTAAGACTCGTATATCTCATTGTCCACCATCTCGGTACTGTCCCCTACTGGTAGTGTGCTGGAGGTCAGCTGAAGATCATCGAACAAGATAGTGCTCTCCTCCGAGGGCATGATGGTCGAGTTCGTGGCTTCGTCTCCCGTCGACGACGATGTCTGGGCCGTTGCCGAAGTGTGACTGTGGTTCTCACCCACAGTGCGCCCTCCTGTGTCTATGAGCACGCCAGTGGGGACGACGGACGATGTTTGCGTAGGTCTACTTGACACGTGGGGCGAACGCACATCATGGCGCCGCTGGGGGGCGCTGCGCGCACCGCCCTCACCGCTGGGATCAGGAAATAGACTATAATAGAAATGTTCGCTCATCTCGCTCATGGGACGTATAGTTGACGCACTCGTGTCGAGGAGTATGGTCGACATGGTGCGGTCGTGCGAGGTGTTCCCCCTCCTGGTCGCTGATGACCGACCACTGAGCTCTTGCCGCAGCATCTCGATCTCGGCAACAGAGAGGTGCTGGCTCAGCGTGCGTATCCGACGCATGTGGACGGCGTGCAGCAAGTTCTTCAGCTCGCGCACGATGGGGAATGTCCTGCTCTCCCTTCGCGTCGGCAACCGTGGCCGCTGCTCAGTGAAGGAATTCGCCCTCGTGAAGCTACCCAGACTAATCTGTTCAGCGCCGCAGCTCTTCGACGACACATCGTGCCGATCAGACACCGTCAGGAAGTCCGTCGCTGTCCCTGACGATGATGGCCGACTGCCGTTGAAGTTGAGCGTCATGTAGCCTTCTCGCTCGTTGCCGTGCCTCTCGACGTCCCGGTTGTAGTAGGAGGGACCGTGATACACGATGTGAGACGGGTATTGGTTTTTCCTGCAGTAGGTGAACAAAGTTACATAGAGCGATGCGTTAGTTTTGTACATGGCTGACTGGGATCATGTATAAATGTTCTACAGGCAATGCACCAATTGCGATCCATGCAAGGGCTCCATCTGGTTGGTTATTTGGTTCAATCAATTATGATTAGTTACGTCTGGGAACGCCCTTCATCGTCACCCTCCGATAAACGCGGCCAAGGCTCGAACTCGGGTCGATTAGCAAAATTGTAAAATAAAAAATTGTATCAACTGCTAAAGTATCCATAATTGAAGAAGCAAATACATTTATAACCACCAATAACCAACAAGTTATAATATTATTTGAAATTAATTCGGTCAAACGTGCAAGGGATCCAATGGCACGGTACCATCGGGAATGATTAGCCTTCCGACCAGCGGTTAGCCAACCTTTTGATGGGATTTAAATTATTGTATTATTATATTGATTTGGGGCAACATTAGTCAGAAGCAACACGGAGATGACTGTGTTGTTTACGGTTTCTCATGTTTGTCCGAATATCCTTGAAAAGACCTTGGATTTATAGTGATATACACACGTCCCTGGTTATCATGTGACTGCGCGCAGTAGCGTAGCGTGACTTGGCTTGTTGGGGGTAGGGGCACATACTCTAACATACACTTACAGGTGGTGGTCTCTAGATCAAATCTTTGTTTTATTTTCGCTTGCAAGTATGTGTTATTGTTTTTGTACGGACTCCACGCCACTGCCATGTGTTATTACGCCGTGCTGTAATACACGAATGGATTCAACCCCCCTATTCCGCCCCCGTTCAATCTAACGCCAACCCTCCCCCCTACCCCTCCCACCCTTTTCCAACCACATCGGTGCATGTCCCTTGACACATCTGGTAATTTGTTTTGCAGGAAACCAGCGACATTATACGCCGCATTCTGTCGTGTATCATGTTTATCTGGAGAAAGGACCTTAGACCTAGATGATTATGATCACGATTGAGGACATGTCCCTTGAGGTCCCCAAGCCCCATGATAAAAACAAACACAATGCTCGTACAATAGCAATGAACTTTCAACCGATCGAAACCCTTCCCCCCGTTTGTTCACCGCATGACACAGTGCATTGAGTAGGTCTTGTTAGTTCTATATGAGCAATGAAGTAGTGTGATCGGACTGGGGGGATTGGGGGCATGCGAATCATTGGTGGCACACTCATTGTGTATTTGGTATAGGATTGGCCACTTATCTTGTCATTGATTTGATTAAATGTTTAGAAGGGCACGTGCCTCCCCATGCTCCCGGCGCGACACCACTCTCTAGAGAGAGAGTTCAGCCATGCACATGAGAGCACCCCACACAATGAATTGAAGAAGAAGACACAAATGCCCCATCTTAAAGATGAATAACAGTTTTGGGAAAGTTACAGAAAACATTTATATTGGCCAAAATAATTGATCAATATTGTTGAATAAGTATCTAAAAAGGGCTTGTGTGGTAAAATCCGAACCTAAGCATCGTTATATGCAGAAATATCGGATAAATCCAATGGCCGCCCGTGAAAAGCATGTGCGTTCCACGTGGACTTTTGCACGTAGCGTATGCGCGATTCCGCGTTGGCGATCACTTTACTGTAAATCAGTTTTACAATTTTGCAAATATATCCATTAGTAGGCGGTTTCCTGGCCAAATGTTTATAATTCCATATTAGTAAAATTATATTCTTTCACATGGTTGATAATAAGAGCGTACATTTCATTTTTTGTGTGTGGGGCTATTCAAGGACCCTCTCAATGTTTTACAGGGAAGAGGGATATCCGTGCTATTTGGACAGCC
This sequence comes from Echinarachnius parma, assembly GCA_037951105.1. Taxonomy (NCBI): domain Eukaryota; kingdom Metazoa; phylum Echinodermata; class Echinoidea; order Clypeasteroida; family Echinarachniidae; genus Echinarachnius; species Echinarachnius parma. The sequence goes on along the minus strand of JBAMJV010010877.1, from coordinate 17,251 downwards.
ATTGAGGTAAAATACCAGTGGTGGTTTCACAAAGATCAAAGTTGAACTTAACTGTCTCCATTGTCTAAATCCTCAAAATAAAATGTTTATTCTAGCGGTTCCCTCATACCTTGTTGTATTCGTATTAACAATAAAATCATGGGACCGGTTTCGGTTTTTCAAATTTCCCTTTCGTTGCAAAGATATGTACGATCGAAGTATTCAGATAAGAAAAACTCCCCCGGAGTTTTGAAACCGTGTACAAAGTGAGTGCAGTGAGTTAGTGAATATCACTTTGCATTTTCGCTCATTACTTGGCCATGCAATGTCCATTTGACTTGAAATGTTCACACAATACCCTGTGGACATATGAGATAACAACAATATACATTGCATCAACCCTTCATCACTTTTTGCACATGTCAACAAAGTTACTAGATCCCTTTAAATTTGACTCAGCAATCATGGAGAGCCGTTAGTTTCTTTGTAAAATATTGTTGAACAAATTATTTTAAAATCTATTACATTTTGATTGTAAATTAGCAATATTTCTTATTATGAATTAAGGAGCCCTGAATTTATTGGTACAATTTAGAGTGGGAAGTTTCAAATATTTGTATTTTGTTGCTGTTGAATATGTTTTTATTTCAAGACTACACATGGCTTCCCACAGGGGCGTCGATCCTGGGGGGGGGGGGGGGGGGGGGCAGGGGGGCGGTCGCCCCCCTAATGAAAATATTGGGGGGGGGGGCGAACATATCATTTCGCCCCCCCCCCCAATAATTCCGAAAATGAGGAAGAAACAAATCGAGTGATATAATGCCAAAGAGGGGAAAGACACATTCATCAATGATTAATCTTCAAAATAGCCGTTTTTTTAGTTTGAAAAGGACTGTAAATCTCTTGTTTGCCGCGCGCTTCGCGCGCATACAGTTTCTCATATTGCAAGTTTCATTTTGGTTGCGGGAACTCACCGTTCGAAATGTGTTGGGCAGTGTAATTTCTCAAACGCACACCTCACATGAAGTTTATTAAACCCTCATCTAAAGATAGCACACCGTCACAGGAAATAAAATAATCTGAAATATATCTTTTAGTCAATTCGGTCCATATGCGCTGAACGCAAATCAAATTGGAATATCATGTCCCCACACATTTGAAAGTGGAGGAGATTGTCCCCCTCCCTTTGTCATTATGTATGTTTGGTTCCATACTTATATACTTCATATTACGTGACATTTCTGTCTCAGGTGTGCACCAAATCGCACAATTTCACGCCCAAAAATACAAAAGCTCCCTACTGTGGGAGGGGGACACCCCCTCCCACACCCTCCCCCGCTCGGTCGCTTCGCTTCCTCGCAAGGTCTCTCCTCCACTTTAGAGAAGTTGTTGACGCCCTTGCTTAGTTTCATGGGAGCCCAATGCCCTAGACTATATCGATGGCTCTATAGTATACAGGATCACGTAGATCCATCTCATGCAAGGCTCAATCTTTTCCTCGCTATGCCCTTTAAAAATACGTTACGAGTAGGTTCACTATTTTATACAATTTTAACACCCATGATAGGAGTTGCAAATGTCTGAAATCTAAAAGCTTCCGGGGGCTCCGCCCCCTGGAACCCCATTATTGTCCCCAAATGTGGGTGCCCCCCAAAGTCAGGTCTTCGAGCCATCAAGACACTTTCAATGAGCGCATAATAAAAACTTCCGGGCATGCCAATGTGGGGCTTTTAGCTCTCTCAGTGGTCACTCTGAAAATGTTTTCAAATTTCGCCCCCCAATCGCAAAAACGGATCGACGCCCCTGGCTTCCCATACTGTTAGGTCAAACCTAGAGTTAAGTTCAACATAGAACCTTTGTGAAACGCTCCCAGGTCCCTGGCATGCCTATACTGTAGTCCAGCGAATCAGATAGTGTCGTATGTGTATGCAGATGCTTATCCAAAAGCGGATAAGAACGGGGTTCATTTCAGTAACCGTCCCCAATGCACCCTTTTCCTCGCCAGTGTTGATATTAAGAATTGCCCCCTCCCCCTTTTCCATTTGCACTGCTGGACACCTGGTGAGAGTACAACAGTACATCCGACCGAAACACATGTATTGCAAGGAATATACTATTGGACATAAAACACATAATCGGCCGAAACCCTTCCCTGCCTAACAGCATAAATCTCTACAGATACAAATCTGGAGCCCCTGGCACCCATCGCTGCCCCTAAAAATGTGCACAACTAGACGAACTTTTCCCCTAATAAGAGAATACCCAACCTAGCGTCAGGGGTACAGCCTGCAGGTCCCAGCGGAATCCGACCGCACTCGGTCATACATCCTGAGAAGGGATGTTGGGCATGAGATAACAACAACAACTGCATCTGAGTTAAGTCTTTACCTCCTTAATATTGGAACTAATACGGGGTAAGACTTGTTCCCGTATGCAGGTTGTTACACTAGCTGGGAAGGGATGTAGATTGTAGGGGACGAGATAACAACAACTGCATTTGCGTTTTAGTCCTTACCTCCTTAATAGTGCAAGTATTAGAGAAAGTCGATACGTGGTAGGGCATGTTCCCGTAAGCATTTGGTTCAATTCACTGCGAAGAGATGTTGGGGTGCAACAACTATTATTTATTAATTATCGAATTGTGGGGCTCCACAATAATATTACAAATTGTTATGTTTATTGATATTTCAGCCGTTTCTAAACCGATTTGGATCAAATAAAGTTTATTCTGTCATACAAATTATATGCTCTTTCAAATTTGACACTCAGTTTTTCATCATCTCACAAAACAAATATTTTGTGTAGCACCCTCTATACTAAAAATCAACTATCCTTTAACCCAATGCCATCTGCATTATCCAATTGTATATGCGCTAGTTTTGTAAAAGGCACTATGAGTAACTGTGTCAACGTGTTAAACTTCTGACGAACTCTACGGTAGATTGATTGTCTGACTGTGAAACTACACATAATAATGATTGTAAGAGTGCTACAATGTTGTGTGCACCATGTACATCTCCAGCATGAAGTATTCATTGCTAGTATTGTTCCTTCTTGTTCACAAGTTCTACTCGCTTTACTGACGTGTGCATCTCAGTATGATGGCACAGCGTGTTATAATGAGGCTAAACGAAGTTTTCTATTCAAGTCTACCGATAGAGGGCGCATGAGTTTCCAACTCGCTCGGTAGATGCGATCAACAAAGCGATTTGACAGCATCGTTTGTCGCCCTCTCTATTTGGCTACATGTTTACTCAATATGGCGATATGTCTCGGTAAGTCAATCTTGACATTATTAGCTTTCGTTTGATACCAATTTTGCCATATTTTGTTTAATTTTTGACATGTTTTTTGACATCAATAAAAAGTGATTTTTTTCGTCCTTACGATAGAGGTTTTGGACATAGTCTTCTTCTTTGCTAGTTCCTGACTGGATGAAACAATGTTTCAGCTAGATTTTGCAAGATATGAGTCGTTGATTATCTGGTTGACCGTATAATGTGAAAAATGGTGGGATACATGTGTGATTTCGGTGAATAAAAGGCAACTGAAATCGGCTAAAATCTCACTAACTAGCGATGTTTTACCGGAAGTTGTGAGGAACTTGACTCGAAACCGCGGGAAATAACCATGGTTACCGTGGTAAAGCCGGGAATTCTTCCGTATCCCGAGAGGTCGCCAGCGACGGTTGTTTTCTTGCTCAGTCCCATATGCTCAAATTCGTGTGGGAGTGGAAGCGGAATGCATTGTAATTTGTATTTGTAGTTCTATTTGCAATTACTAATCATCAACGACTGTTCAGCATTTAGATGAGGGTAAGTTGTAGATTTGAACCTAATTTGTATTCCTCGATTCTTGTTGGAACAGATAAAATCGTGAGTTTATTTTCATTTTTAATATTTATTTATTCTATTTTTAGTTAGTAGAATAGTATTTTAGTAATAGTATAGTAACCTTTTTTTCCTTTCTTATCTAAACAGGGATTCCTTGGATTGGAACCTGGCCTGATGGCCATCTGTCATCTGTTTCAACTTTCATCTTCCGAAGAGTTTATCTTTGCCTTTGGGGATTCTACTGTACGTGATTTGGAGGACAGACAATGTTATTCAGAATTTGAACCAGAACTTGTCTTCTGAAGTCAATGTGAATTTTTTTCTGGCGCTACGGTACACACCTTTTTTTTATGAATGTTAAATGATGGACAGAGAATGAGAGATGGTGGACAATACTTATAATAACTAGTAACTGACTGTGTCTGTATTGCACATTACTAGGAACATATAATTTGGAATTTGGGAAAGAGACCAGCTTCATTTTCGCGAACTCTTCAATATGCAGTTTTTCTTCGGACTAGTATTATTATTCGCTGGATGGGATTCATTCAACAGCCAAAGGAAATTGTTTTCTTGCATACAATTTGGAACTCTTCCTGATAAAACGTACTTCACATAATATTTTATCTGCACCGGCGGTAACAAGAAAAGTGCCAAAGAAACTGTACCAAAAAAACTGTTTACAACGGAAAAAAATAAACTTATTGGTAAAGGATAGAAAGAATGACTTGCATACATATATCAGAAAGGGAATACGCAGCGCATCAAGGCCAAGGGCAAAGAAGTCTGCAGAGGTACATGTATGTACACATGTACATCGCTTTGGTTTGACATTCCCTAAGTGGCTAGCTGATCCTAAGGAACAAATCGCCATGTGCCTGACCTGCACCCATCAAGCACCTGATGCTGCCAACCTCCTGCATCATCCACCACGACATCCAACTCTTGCCAGCGATCGTCCAGCGCAACTCCAACTTGCAAATAACCATCCACCTGATGCACCTAACCATTGCCCATCACAGGTTTATGGCAATCACTAGTTGCCCAAGCAGGTACATTTTGTTTCTAATTCTCATGATTATGTTGTAATAGTCTTGGGGTCACAGAAATCTTGATTGATGTCCACAGTGAAAAAAAATAATGATCCAATATGTTCTTGCAGCCATGCCTCTTCTCAAATTTGTTTTCAGTACATGAAACATGATTTTATTGCATTTTAATTTGAAATATCTTTGATATTTATCATTTATCTATTCTAATTAGAAGGTATGCATAAACATTGTTATACAAATATGTGGTTAAACTGCAAAAGAAGACAATCTTGACAATATTTTTTAAATTTATTTTTCATACTATCAGGTCCCAAGAGTGAAGTTTGTACACCTTGACCATCATTCAACATGGCCACCTGATACAGCCAACCTGCACCCTCCAAAGTCACCTGATGCTGCCAACCTGCATCATCCACAACATCGAACTCGTGCCAGTAATCGTCCACTGCTAGAGTACCCACGTTTACCAATATCCATCCACCACAGGCACCCTATGCACCCAACCATTGCACACCACAACCACACCACACCAGGGCAATATCTGACACTTTACAGGTGCACGTTTAATATTATCAAGAACGGATACCCAGGAATTACAGAAACAGACTGATTGTAGATTAATACAAAAACTTTCATCGGTTACAGAGATTCAGATGAAAAATTTACAGCTTCAACTAACCTTAAATTAGGGAACGAAAGCTCGTCAGTCACTAATTTAAGGTTAGTTGAAGTTGTAAATTGTTCATACTTGTAGATTGAAATTCCATAAAGAATTGAGAGACTCAATTACACCTGAGAAAGATGCATCAACAAGATATGCCAATCTGTTTCTTAGCCACCTATTTATTGTGCACCAAAGAGGCTGAGGTTGAAACAAATTGAACTTAAATGAATTTAATAATATTTTCTTTGCAGTGTATTTCTATACCAAAATCCATTTTCTGTGCAGGAAACATCTTTTATTTCTAAGTTTTAAATAAATGCATTTTTAACACATTGTTCTGTTTGTAGTTCTGCACAATCTGTAGTTTAGGTAAGTGACAAAAATATTCATCGTTGAATATTCCACTGGAAGGGGATACAAAGCTACAACAAATCAATATTTTATTCACACCCAATGATCAGAATTATGTTTGTCAGGCTCGTCACCTATACTGTTTAAGTAAAGTCTCATGTAAACCCACATTATGAGTAACAGCATTAAAAACAAATGGAAAATTTAGAAAACGTATCAAATATAACTTGTTTTCTTTCAAAGACCCAGTTCCAATCATTTCACTTCTTGATAAATTTGTATAAATGCAATGGTGGATTTTTACTGATGCATGTATACAACTATTCCTTTAAAACGCGTGGGGAATTACATATTCAGACACAAGAACATTTTTATAGATGTCATAGGAAAAAACCTAGTTCATGGCCAAACTTCTTGACGAGCTAGGAGATGTTTTCCTCACACGTAAATCTATATGAAAAAGGTGTGTTCTTTTTTTGTTGAAGTTCTGACTAGTAGAACAATGGCACAACTCTGTAGCTCAATTTAGAGTTCAATCTATGAAAATGAAGATGATCATTCACAACCTTTGATTTCTTTTTGTGAATACTGGTAATAGGATTTATTGTTATTTTGAAGTGATCACTATGACTGATGAGTGATGAATCATTGATGGTGGGGAGGACGATGGATGATGACATGATGATTGTGACGATGACGTCGATGATGATGTCGATGATCGTGAGGATAATGACGTGATTATCGTTACGATGACGCGGTGGTGATGATAATGATGATGACATGATGATTGTGACGATGATGTTGGTAATCATGACGATGGCGTCGATCGTGACGATGATGCTGTCGATGATGACGTGATTATCGTTACGATGACGGTGGTGATGATGATGATGATGTTGATGGTGATAATGATGGTGATGTTGATGATGCACGATGATGATGCATGCTGATACTTGATAATGATGAAGATGTTGACAATGTTGATCGTGATGATGACGATGCCAGTAACGATGTTGATGATAATGATAATGATGTTGTTGATGATGGTTATGACAATTAACTGTATGGCAAAAATAAAATTAGAGATTATAGTTCCAAGTAACCAATTTCACTGACATACAACAGAGTCATTTGAACCCCGGTTCAAAAATATATGATATAAATTATATGAAAAAAATAATGAGCTTTAACAATTGAAATTTACACCAAATGATTATGAATATCTACCCCTCTGATCCTGAAGAAAAAAAAATGGAAAGAACAATCTTCTGGAATGGTTTTGTAAGAAAGTTCACTATTACAAAACTAAGTCTTATGTATTTCTTTGAAACAAGATGTTACGTAATAGGGTGGCAAATTACATTACATAGCCACAACATATAGTTCATAATTTAGCACATGTCTTACTCTTTCAAATGATACCTCACTTACAACCATATAGCACCTTCTAATGATTTTGTACATTTTTTTAGGTAACTGAAATATAAATTCCACTCTGTAACTGAATTAACATATGCTCAGCAGTATGTAGTAGGCCTACTATACCTAGAAATTATGAGTATAAGTATAATACATATTATTAATTGCTCACATGCGTGAGAAGCCTTTGTAATGCATTGAACGTTACTATTGCAATCCCAGTGAAGACATTATTTGTATTTTCACTTTTTTCTTGTTCAAGTCATGTTCGATGATAACAACATACACAATAATACGTATGTGGGGCAATATAAAGCCGTTTATTCCGGGGGTTACGCACCCGAAAGTAAAATCAGGTGCGTGTTCGTTCATGGCCAACTGCATGCAGAGCACGCTGTACGTGATAATCGCGCAGTACATAGAGAATCGACGCAGAGCAAGAGATGGCGTGGTATCCCCCGGTTCGAAATGATCGCAAATCGACCATGTCAATTATTTGCCGAAGTCTCGTATGCATCGCCTAGTATTTTGCTAGTTCCTGACCGGATGAAAAAACAACCTTTACAGAAAGTATGATATTCTGCTAGAGCAATATCTATAAACAGTAGTAAGTAATTAATATTTTGGATACACGGAGAATGAAAAGTGTTTTTTTACGAAAGAAATTACTTTTCAAACTTATTTTTTTCACAAGTTTTTATTCCTATTTTTACACATTTTAAAACATCAATTTTTACGAGTTGAATACCATATTACAATCTTTATAGTTTAAGCTTACAATTTGTGGCAAATTCATGGTCGGAAAATCAATTCTGAGCACACAGGGAGAAGGGGAACTGGGCCATGTCGTAGCTCATTATAGGCATTATATGCAATATTTTATGCATACGACTTGCATTGATGCAAGCGATTCACAACGCGTTGCATGTATACTGATCTGGCCAAACAACTCGATGCTCTACTCAAATAGTTATATCTTGTATTATTACATTGGCAGATACATTGTACATAAACAGTTCTTATTTCTTATGTAAATGTTATTATTTATCTATTCTTTGGTTAAGTCGTATTGAAATGTTGTGTACGTTGTTATAATTGTGGATGAATGCCACGAATGCATACTATGGTCAGAAGTGTACATTACCTTCGCTGACTGCAAACTTTGTAGTGGATTATAACGGTGACGAGGAGCATCAAACAAGTAGCAGCGAAAAGGGCAACAGCTACTGTAACAAGGCTCACTGGGGAGACATAATAAACAACAAAACAAACAAAATAGTTCAGAATTTCGAATATTTCTTTCAAAAGAACACACCACTTATTTCCATGAAATACTGACACGTACAAATCTTCTGTGTCTTTTTATTTACGAATTATGACAATGTGATCATGGATGCTTCACAAATTAATCAGTAACATGAAAGATATTTAATTTTTCAAATTTGGTTCCTTTTATTCTAAATAATTCCATTGATAATCATCACAATGGGGTATGACTATGATTATAAAATACTACTTGTTACCACTGTTTTGATCAGTGTGAAGATTCGTTTAAAGGGATAGTTGAGTTCTGGTACGGAGAGTACAGTTTTGGTGAAACTGAATTTTAGTAACCAAAACCTGCATCATTACATTACAAACTAATAGTTATAACTAGAAAGGAACACAAAATTACAAATGACGTAGTAAAGATCATGTTATCATTCAAAAAGAGCCGTTAAAACGTAAGAGGGCGCTCTCTAAACACTTATCGGTTTCAACCATTTTGAATCAAATATTGTGCATGTGATGCTTGGTTGAAATAGTGATTAGATAGAGAAATAAACAACAACTATTTAAATACCTATTTTGTTTTTTTTTTCAAAAGAGGAAGCATTTTTTTGAATTTTTAACGGCTGGTTCAAAATTCTCTAATAAACCTGGGGCCCCAGGGTTATTACAAATTGTTATATTTATGGATATTTCAGCCGCCTCTGAATCGATTTTGATCAAACAAAGATGATTTTATTATTTAAATATTATGCTCTTTCAAATTTTACACTCAGTTTTTCATTACCTCACAAAAAAATAAGTAGTCTAGCGCCCTCTCTACCAAAACTCAACTATCCCTTTAAGCTGCAGACGACATTCACATCAGTGTTAGGACAAGATCATGTAGCTCCTTCGTATAGGTTCAAGAAGGTATAATAAATTTGACTTCTTACGTGCTATATCAGGATCCACATCATCCGAGTCTGTGCCTATGGGTGGTAGCTCATCGTTGGGGTACAGGGTAACACCCCCTGTAGCGGCACCATTAGAGCTCCTAGGAGTGATCCCAACTGGTGACGTCGCTGTGGAAGGCTCCATAGGGTTGGTTGGACGAGGGGCGAGCGCTATTGAAGAGAAAATAACAGGTTTTGTTAAATTAAATCTGTATAATCATTGCTGTTCACATTTTAGTTATAAATGGTGATAAATGGGGTACAGGGTTACACCCCCTGTAGCGGCACCATTGAAGCCCCTATATGTGATGCCAACTTCAGGTGATATCACTGTAGAAGGTTCCATGAGGCTGGAGGGACGCGGAGAGTGCGCTTTTAAAGAGAATATAGCACGTTTGTGATAATATAATAATTATTGACGTATTTTTCATCCTTTGTTCCAATCATCGGGGTACAGGGTTACCCAGCCCCACCCCCCCCCCCCCCCCCCCCCCCCCCCCCGTCGCGGCAACATTGGAGCTCGAGGGGTGATGCAAACTGTTGGTGACGTCGCAGTGGATATAATTATTATAACAAGCTGTGATTAATTGAATCTGTTTTAACCTCTAAGTATTATTAGCATATTTTATGAACATAGTTATGTATTTCTTTTTTATTTGTATACTTATTTGTATCACGAGATTATGTTGAAAATAAATGAATACAATCAAATGATTTCAAATTAATTGGTGATAACCGGAAGTCGTTAGGAAAAGATGTATGACTTCGTAGATAGCGTCCCTGGACTTACCCAGACGTTACAGAATGATAAGGCTTTAGACCTCACGAGGTAGATAGCGTCCCTGGACTTACCCAGGCGTTACAGAATGATAAGGCTTTAGACCTCACGAGGTAGATAGCCTCCCTGGACTTACCCAGGCGTTACACAATGATAAGGCTTTAGACCTCACGAGGTAGATAGCGTCCCTGGACTTACCCAGGCGTTACAGAATGATAAGGCTTTAGACCTCACGAGGTAGATAGCGTCCCTGGACTTACCCAGGCGTTACAGAATGATAAGGCTTTAGACCTCACGAGGTAGATAGCGTCCCTGGACTTACCCAGGCGTTACAGAATGATAAGGCTTTAGACCTCACGAGGTAGATAGCGTCCCTGGACTTACCCAGGCGTTACAGAATGATAAGGCTTTAGACCTCACGAGGTAGATAGCGTCCCTGGACTTACCCAGGCGTTACACAATGATAAGGCTTTAGACCTCACGAGGTAGATAGCGTCCCTGGACTTACCCAGGCGTTACACAATGATAAGGCTTTAGACCTCACGAGGTAGATAGCGTCCCTGGACTTACCCAGGCGTTACACAATGATAAGGCTTTAGACCTCACGAGGTAGATAGCGTCCCTGGACTTACCCAGGCGTTACAGAATGATAAGGCTTTAGACCTCACGAGGTAGATAGCGTCCCTGGACTTACCCAGGCGTTACATAATGATAAGGCTTTAGACCTCACAAGGTAGATTGGATCAACGGATTGTGATTTACAAAATAATGTTTTGTTAACGAGTATTATTTATTCTTCCAAACCTCTTAATACGTGTACAATAACCTGCCTACAAAGACAACAAAACAAACAATTTATTTCACTAAAGCAACTATTCAAGTAGCTTGTCCCCAACGTTGCCTGTATTTCGATATTTTCAAAGACATATACTCTGCGGTAAATAGGTTAGTTATATCATGTATATTAATCAACTATCTCTAGAGACCTATGAATAAGCTGAATGCCGGCCAAATAACCTATTTCTGGACCGAACAAGAAGCCAATTTCTCCACGCTTCTGGAGAGCAACATTTTGGGAGAATGACTCGATAATCTCAGAGTATTTCGGGCGTAGAATAATAAGCAGTGGCGTATGCAGGGTCATACCAGATAGGCGGGGAGGGAGGGGGGGGGGGGGGGGGGGGTCTCCTAAGCAGACGTATTGAAACCTCTGAGCGCTAAATTAAAAGCATCTACTCGACCCATTACTAAGACAATTTACCTGAGCAGGATAATCCCGCATTCATTTACAATGAATACACCTTAGTAAGAATTCAAGTGACTATCCAGTAAGGACAGTTAAACTTTCCCTTCGGGATTCTGAAATCCCCATATAATGTAGACATACCCCAAATGGTTCATGTAATCAACGAGCTAATTTAATATGTATCTACTTATTATTTACAAATGAAGAGCTTACTTCCGAAAGGCGCTAAATCCACTTTCCATAACAATTGAGTTAGCGATATTAGCTACGTAGCTATCTAGAATCCACATTTTAGGACAAATTCACAATACAAATAAAAATATGGAACGTTCCGTTTTCATATTCATATGTGTACAAAGTTTAAAAAAGAAACCTGCTTTACCTCAAAGTTGACAAGTGGAATTAGCGCCTTTTGGAATTAAGCTCTTAACAAATATCGATACAACATTACTAATGGACATTGTATCTAATAATATGACTATTGTGACTAGAGACGACCATGACACTCAGAGGGTTAAAGGGGTAGTTCAGTTTTGGTAGAGAGGGCGCTGAGGTAATGACAAACTGAGTGTCGATTTAAAGGAACATGCAATTTTAATGGCAGAATTAACTTTATTTGGTCAAAATCGCTTCAGAAATGGCTGAAATATCAATTAATATATCCGATCGTAATAAATTAGGGCCCCAAATTTATTCGATGATTTTTATTTTTTTTTTATTAAAAAAATGCTTGCACTTTTTCAAAAATGTTCAAAAGCGGTTTTAAATAGTTGTTGATGATCTCTCTATTGAATCATTATTTCAACAAAACATCACATGCATAATTTTGTATGAAAAATGGTTGAAACCAGTGCCTTTTTAGAGAGCGCCCTCTTGTGTTTTAATGGCTCTTTTTGAATGATAACAGGCTTTTTACTTAGTCGTTTGTAATTTTGTATACCTTTCGAGCATGGGGGAGTTATAACTATTAGTTTGTAATGTTACTGTGCATGTTTTGGTTACTAAAATTCAGCCTAACCAAAACTGTACTACCCCTTTAATCATGAAGTTCCTGTTCAGTATTTAATCAACAGGTGGTGGTAGTAATGGGAGTACAGGAGGAATCGAATGGTCACAGTAGGGAAAATGGAGGGGGTACAGACGCCCCCCCCCCCCCCCCCCTCCATTCCGATCCTTTAAAGGGAGGTAGTAACATTGTCCAAGTCCTCAAAACTTACTTGGAACTCTAGTGGTTTTCTCATACCTTGACATTATTCATATTAACATTACAAGCACGGGACTGATTTCGGTTTTTCAAATTTCCATTCCGTTCAAAAAATATTTACGATTGAAGTGTTTAGATGTTAAACTGTCTACGGGATAATTTAAGCTGTGTATAAAGTAAGTGCAATAAGTTAGTGAATATCACTTTGCATTTTTGCTCATTTCCCGGCCAAAAAACATCCAATTAACGTGAAATGTGCACACATTAATTTGTGGGCATATCAGATCACAACAATACACACTTTATTAATCACTCATCACTTTTTGCACTTGTCAACAAGTTACTAGATCCCTTTAAGTATTGTTACACCATTGTGAACTGCGAAGAACTTTTCATGCCTTTTTAAGAGTTAAATTAGTATTTTCCACGATTACTTTGCATCTATTGGCCTCACCTGGCCTTGACCTAAACGCTTAAAATAACATACCATTACATATATCTATTAAACGTAAGGTAAAGTCAAATAATCTATTATATGTACACGCTTAAATCGTGTGAATATATTTTCGTCTTAGAAACAAAATGAAGAAAAAATATGGAGGGAAGGCGGGGTATTAAATTGACGAAAATAGAATGAGGATAGTATCGTTGTTGATTTGAGGCCTCTGATATAGGCCTTCAATATAAGTGTATACCGCCCTGCTTTATCCCGTTCCCTACTAGATGTTGAGAACCTCGTAGAGATCTTGCGCCGGACTTCCTGCATGTGTACCTAATGGGTTATTACTAGGCAAGCGAACTATACGGGAATTAAACATCATATCTCTGCATTCATCGGATTATTCAAGAAACAAGGACATTATATAACTATAGATATATAATTTTAGTAAACAAATCGTAACATGGAAATACTAAAATAGAATAGGATTAGTAGCACATAATTTCTTAGGAGGCACTCATCCTGTATTGAAAACAATATTGGAATATCTATGTATATTATATAAACCGATTAAAAAGAAATGTACAACTTATGGAGAGCAAACATAAAAAATGAACTCTGCATAATTCAAAACTCAATAGTATTCGAAATTATTCACATTGTGCCTTGTTTCAGTTCAATTTATTTGTTTTTCCAACAAAATGTAAAATATTGTACAAAAATAGAGTTTAGTGTGAAATGAAATGAAATGAAATGAAATGAAATGAAATGAAATGAAATGAAATGAAATGAAATGAAATGAAATGAAATGAAATGAAATGAAATGAAATGAAATGAAATGAAATGAAATGAAATTTATTTATTTCTCATGTCACCCATGGATGGGTATTGGAGAAAAAGGAAACAGTCAATTTCAAAATATCGATAAATATATACAATATTTACACAGTATGTACAAGTTAGGAACCAATTAAATTGATAACGGTAAACAAACAAAATAAAGAACAATAATGATAGTAAAAGTAGTACTATAACAATATATATATGGTAATAATAATTATATTACAATGAGTACAAATATATAAAAGTAAATAGTAAGTGAAATATCAATACAAAAAAATAAAACGTAATTAAATATGTATATTTGATTGGGCAACTAAAAAATTAATATTATTGTTGATAATAAGATCGTCATTTACAAGCTTCAAGCTATTTTATAATGAACTAGTTTATGAGAAATTCCTGACGATAAGACTACAAAATTTAGCAAGGTTTATCATGGTAGAGTAATTAGTAGAATTAAATAATTCATTCATCTTCTGAATGTTAGGGCGTTTTCTATACTGCTTAGTCAGATGCCTTTTTCTTTCCACTTCGAAAAGAGGGCATTCAAAAAGATAATGGTATTCATCACCAATTTTCTGTTGATCACAACGCGGACAAAGGCGATTTGATCTTTCAATATTATTGTATCTGCCAGCTACAATCGGTAACTTGTGATTACCACATCTAAATTTAATCATCATTGTCCTCAATTTCAAAGGTATCTTTGTAAGATAAGCTTCCAATTCGCAAGTTCCTTTGAAAATACGATAGTTTATGCACAGTGAATTTGTGTTTACTTCAGTGTGAAAGTGTAAACGAAAATGAACTTTATCTTTGATCGATGTACTCACTATTATTGAATCGATCAGTGACATCCACGTCATCGATTGCCAAGTCGCTGTCCTTCGCTCCGATGATTCCTTCAAACGTAATCTGGAAGAAACGGAACAAGGTTATTGGAGTTTATAATACATTTTAATATGTTTCATTTTGAGTCTTACATATCAAACATTTAAACAATATTTCCCTCTATCTGCGTATTACAATCGACTTTCCTATCGGGAATCGTGTTCCTGTACACAGGTACACAATCGATTGAAACTGTAGTATCATATCTGTGTTACATTGCATCCAGTGGCGTCCATTATAATGTGATGGAAATAAATTAATGAAATTAAATGAAATGACATTATAGTGAATGAAAATATATGATCATCATAATGTTTATTGACAGCTTCAGATCTTATATCTCATGATGCTCATGACATACATGAGCGGTCATTATGAGTCAAAATGCGAGTTAGTTATAGTAAAATCTTACAGGCGGGATTTGTCAATGGAAGCAACATTCTGCTTCCATCTGATCATCCTAAGCTTCGCAAAGCCTTAGGGATGAAGAGTTAATGTGCCAATGTGTTATGTTCATAGCCGGGGACATTCAGTAACATAGGCACGTGTTCGCTGTTACACGCGGGGCGATGTAAAGCAAATTAGATCACTGCGCGGGATTAGGTGCCCTGGATGGCACAACCTTTGCGTTACTGTATCACCAAGGAACATCTGATTTTGGTCATTGTCCGGTTCAATTAGGGATTGCTTCCTCTTAATCACCCAGGCTGACCGTCTTATCCTCGCTATCTTTTCATCCAACTTTGTCAGGTCTAATATGGTGTGCATCTAGTGTCATGAAACATTATATTATCATCAATTTACATATCGATTATTGAGAGATCGTTAGTTTTCAGCAAAATATTCAAAGATCATCTTTAATAACGATCGGTGGTCGTGTTTTTAAACCAAAAGGGTCGATTTAAGTTGAAAACCAACCGATGAGTTTTTTAACATTTTGTTTTTTTGTTTTCATTCATATAACAAATCGTATAAAAAAATACAAAATTCAAATATATGGGAACTCATTTAGGATTGTGCTATCGATTATATATTATTATAATCTGTCAAATATCACGATTAAAGGGGAAATAATAATATTCATCCAAAGTTTCAGGTAGAGATGTGTTTTAACCCATCATCTCTGGGAACATGTATGCCTTTTATTTTCTTTATTTGAATCGAAAACAAAATAGTATCATCGATTGATACACTTTAGATTGAAGGTTCTCGACACTGTTCGAATTTCATAATCCCTAGACTTATTATAGTGATTCATATGTTTGATCCAGGTCTTAATTCAGTCTTGAGGGTTTGTGAGTCCATGGTGAGTTGAAGGCACGGGTTGGTCTGGCTGGCCGGAGGGCAGTGCGGCAGGTGCATTTAACCGGACAGTCCGGGGAGGTCACTGTTAACCCACTGTCTGCCAGAACATGGTCAACTATGTGATAGCTATATGCTAAATGATGTGCTTAGCTGAGTTAGCAAGGAGCGGCTCATAAACCATACATTATTATGAGAAAGTGCTGTAAACTTTGCATTACTTCTGCATCACTGAGGAGTACAGCTGTTCGAAAACGTCGCAGTCCTTTGAGATTAGATAACCATTTTTGTAACACAAAGCTTATATAGAACGATAATTGAAGATCTAACCTAATGGAAGAAGTAATATCAACACCGGGAGTAGAATATACTTGTGATGATTTCAGTAGAACAAGTACCGATTGCAGATTGAAGTATACGTACTATAACAGCCAAATATTACTAGAAGTAGTAGTAGTAGTAGTAGAAGTAGTAGTAGTAGTAGTAGTAGTAGTAGTAGTAGTAGTAGTAGTAGTAGTAGTAGTAGTAGTAGTAGTAGTAGTAGTATTAGTAGTAGTAGTAGTAGTAGTAGTAGTAGAAGTAGTAGTAGTAGTAGTAGTAGTAGTAGTATTAGTAGTATCAGTAGTAGAAGTAGTAGAAGTAGTAGTAGTAGTAGTAGTAGTAGTAGTAGTAGAAGTAGTAGTAGTAGTAGTAGTAGTATTAGTAGTAGTAGTAGTAGTAGTAGTAGTAGTAGTAGTAGTAGTAGTAGTAGTAGTAGTAGTAGTAGTAGTAGTAGTAGTAGTAGTAGTAGTAGTAGTAGTAGTAGTAGTACTCAGTAGTAGTAGTAGTAGTAGTAGTAGTAGTAGTAGTAGTAGTAGTAGTAGTAGTAGTATAGTAGTAGTAGTAGTAGTAGTAGTAATAGTAGTAGTAGCAGTAGCAGTAGTAGTAGTAGTAGTAGTAGTAGTAGTAGTAGTAGTAGTAGCAGTAGTAGTAGTAGTAGTAGTAGTAGTAGTAGTAGTAGTAGTAGTAGTAGTAAGTAGTAGTAGTAGTAGTAGTAGTAGTAGTAG
>JBAMJV010010876.1:0-70966 GCA_037951105.1 Echinarachnius parma | reverse complement strand
GGGGTAAAGATTATATCATCAAGAAAATCAGAATTGCTTGGCAAATCTAGAGATGGGGAGAAATGATTTGGCATAACACGTGGAAATTAACTTTGCAGAGCTTTGGGAAAGAGGTATTCTTGCGGAAATCTACCTATACCCCGTCTGTCTTGCGTCGTTTTGGCGGGAAATCTACCTAAACTCGTCTGTCTTGCACCGTTTTGGCGGGAAATTCCCCGTATCTCGCTTGTCTTGAGAACTGTGTCATGGTGTGTACCGGTGGGCCACAGTGCTAGGGGACCTATCCAGGATGTTGCCTGTATATCCATCAGATCCTTCTTGTCATCGGCGTCAAACTGCTTAATCACGTTATAATCTTTCTGTTTTTTCTTTTGTGTGCACGTGCATATAATAATTTCTTAAAGGAATCTAGTATATAGATGCATACGCAATACCCGACAAATTGTTGATAACATGCATATTACTGTAGTCCAATATGGCCTCCACGAGTTGTGTGATAGTTTAATGATAAGTGAATGTCATAATATTGAATTCGCCATGGAAAATTGAAAACCCAAGTCGGCTACTTCTATAAGTAAGAGGACAATAGCGAGGCATAAACAAACCCCAGGAGTGTCAAATTAGTTTGGTTGATTCAGAAGAAGTTCCTTAAACTAAATTATATTCCTTTAAATCAAGCACTCGAGCAATGGGGTGCTGACGTGCATTGCCTTGGTTCTGGCATCAAACTTAAAAGAAGAATACTTTCTTTAAACAATTTAAATTGTCGTATTATCAAACAACCCTTCTGGTCTATAGTTTTCTAAACCATACATTTAAGAAAACTGTTTTTAATTTAAAAATGACAGTAACAACCATAATATGTGTACATCGATTATCAGCATAAGTTGTAGTCGACACTAAGGCCACATGGAACATGCTACATAGTAAACATGTAAATGTGAAGAATGTTGTTCACAAGTGTTCGCACTCTTTTGCCTGGCGGAAATAAATAAGGGAAAGTGTAAATTTGTCTTTTCCTAAGTTCTTGTAGTGCCGCCTCCATAATGATCGTTATCTCTACTTAGGACTCAGCACTTATGAATGCATGTTTATATATCAGAGCCAAATATACATATAACTACAGATCTTGTATTATACAATATATCTTTCGAGGTAATAATTTAAAAACAAAAATGCTTATTATTGTCTGTTGAAACGGGGCATTTATTTTCAATTTATGTAGAGAATTATTGGTATACTATTAACACTATGTTGCATGTTTATCATTGGCTCGTCAGCTGAAATATAAAATAAAGGATTATCATTATGATTCGAATGTCAAGACTCTTCAAGCACGTAACTCAACTTCATTTTATAATTATGATATAATGCAGAATATATCAACAAACTGTATGACCATGGCTTTGGGATGTCGACATTTATAACTGTTATTGTAAAAAAGTGTGTTCATTCCTAAATCTGCCTGCGATCTGTCATATTGTGCGACATTGTTATTTCGACCATCATGATCATAATACTATTATGTAGTAAGTATAGCCACCTTGAATTCATTGCGGAAAAGGTCAATCATAAACTATTTATATCGAAAGTCGAGGTGGGATTGAGACGGGTGCATAAAACACATGTCGCAAGGTTTCCCGAATCAAATATATATTCAGCAGATTATAGTCATACAATACTGTACAGATGTCGATCGTATATAGTGGCGTTAGATATTTCACAGGGGTAATAGCTGTTTCATATAAAGGGATTGTGAGAGGTGTGACGATATTATCTTATGGGGGGTCATTAGAAAACAATTAGACGATGAGTCCGCAAGATCCCCAGAGATGTTCGCTGTAAGATACAGTCATAATTCTGAACAGATGTTGAGTAAGATAATAATAATAAACAGTTCTTATATAGCGCATATCACACATAGGTTGGGTCTCTATGCGCATAATGGTGTTAGGATTTCAGAGGAATTATAACGACGTACCAAAAGATGTAAGAGACTTGATGACGAGCGGTTTTATGGGAGTCATTACAAAGCCACATGATTAACACAAAAGTCCGCAAAGTTCAATTCAATCAATTCCATTTCATTTCCAATATAAAGTTGTCGCGATGTATACACATTAATGATATAGTCGTGATAATGCCAGATGTTGATCCTATAGAATGGAGATTTTAGAGGGGTAATAAAGAAGTGTGAGAGGGTGTAAGCATGGTTGGTGACTGGTAAAGTAGTGACGATCGAGTGGTTTAATAGAAGTAATTAGATAGAAAAATCAAAATAGTCCGCAAGGTTCTCCCGAAATATTCACATCAGGGTTTAGTCATTAATGTACAGATGCTGTTTGGAAAGGCGTTAGAGATTTCAGAAGGGTAATGCAGGGGTTATATGGGGGTATCGGGGGTGGGGATAGGCGTGGCGAGTGGGGTAAATAGTAAGCAATTAAAACAATAAGTCCTCAACGTTCTCTCGAGACAAGTTCAGAAGGATATAATCATAATATTATGCAGATGCTGTTCAGAATGGCGTTAGAGAGATTGGTACTTGGTAGGGTTGTAAGACTAGCGGACTGGTCATGCTGGTTAATGGAGTAATAGAGGTCATTAAAATACAATTAAAAACACAAGTCACGAAGTTCCCCTTCCCCGATATTATATGACATATAATATGTATTATATTGTTAGATAATTATGTTGTTCAGATGGGATATATGCGGAGTGTAATGAATTATGAGGGGACAGACAGGGCTCGAGAGGGGCGGGGCAGTGAAAGGCATATTACTAATGGGGGTCATTATACAACAAAAACATATTCCGATCCGACTGGTTTCAATCAGGCTAGAGTTGGGCCCGGTCGGTCGGACCCGATTCATCGTGTTGAACTGGCCCCAACTGGCATCCGACTGTCTCTCGACTGGCAAAATGTGTGTCGCGAGGCACTGAAAACTGAGCCGATCCGAATGAAAATCAGTCGGATCGGGTCGAGTCGGCTCTGTCTGCAGAGGGCTTTAGTCCGCAAGTTATTACAAAGACGCAAGCTGTATATTCCTACATACGTTGTTCAGAAAGCCCACCACATTAAGCCCGGCGCAGACAGAGCCGACTCGATCCGATCCGACTGGTTTTAATCAGGCTAGAGTTGGGCCCGGTCGGTAGGAGCAGATTTATCGTGTTGAATCGGCCCCAACTGGCATCCGACTGTCTCTCGACTGGCAAAATGTGTGTCGCGAGGCACTAAAAACTGAGCCGATCGGAATGACAACCAGTCGAGTCGGCTATGTCTGCGCCGGGCATTACACCATCCAATTCGACGAGCAATTAAGTATCTGAACTATACAACATGCTTTAAATACGCAAGTCTCTGTTTATAGTTCAGATACAAAGCTGTTCGTCGGATCGGAATCGAATCGTGTGGTGTGCTGCGGTTGGATTTTTAGATGTTCCAGGGGTAAGGCATGACTGCAAATTAGGTAGGGCGGGGAGTGACGAAAGGATTTGATTGGGGGTCATTAGAAAACAATTAAAAACATAGGTTGGTTGGTTCCCCTCGAGACTGTCATAGACTTTGCAAAATCATTATAATATTGTACATATGTCTTTGTGGAGTGGTTTAAGAAGGTTGCAATATAGATTAGGAGGGGTGTAAGGGATTTGGTAGGGGAGTGGTGAGCGGATATATTGGGGGTCATGTCCGGTGGTTTTATCCCTAAGGTATGACTTGCATATTAGTAAATGAAGCCGTCATTTGTTTATTCCAATATTATTGACTATGTATATGTATATATTTACTTACATTTATTATACTATTATCTAACTAATTAGCACACTCATACTAATTTGTTAGTGTACTTACATTTACTTAATTAACATTTATTATATTATTATCCAACTAATTAGCACACCCATGCTAACTGAACTAATGTCCCTATTAAGTGTCAATTAGACATATTTAACTACTTTGTAATGATAAATAATGAGTGAGTGGCCGTGGATGTGTGTGTATGTATGGGTGAACAAAAGCAATTGAAATTGAAATTTTAAAAAATGAAATAAAAGGCGGCAAAAATAAGAAAAACCACCAACATGACAAAGTGTGACTCAATGAATTCGTCCTTTCTATTTCCAAAGTCTCAACTGGTTCAAGTAAAATCCAAATATGACAAGGTTGTTCTTTTATATGACCCATATTTGATGTAAAGGAATCGAAACTGCCAATTCATTTGTAGAAACCAATCCCAGCCGAACTAAGGTCGGAAAGTATTTACTCCTTTTAAGGTTTGTTTTATAAACTTGACCAAAACCCAAGAGATGGAAATTTCATTGGCCCGAACGCAACATACGAAACGGATGAAGGGCGCAGATTTTAAAAAGATTATGCAAGCTTGCCATATTATTTTATTGAGGTAAACATTATCAAAAATCTACAGGTTTTACCTGAAAACCGAACTAGGATCTTGGAATATTTAAATTATATTACGTTCATACAAAATGACATCTAAGAACTGTTGTTTGATTATGACATTTACCAAACCATAGTTTAAGAAAGAAATGCGAAGCATTATTGTTTAAGCCTCAGTAAAGATGTAAATTAATCTCATTTTAATAAAAAGTACAAAATCACGATATATTAATATTTTGTTTAATTGTGTAAATATGGAGCTATTTAGGTAACTGTTTAATGAAAATTCAGCATCTATGTTATAGTTATAGTTTCCAGATTCCAGTGATTCTATGCATTCGCATAATATGAACCATATATATGCATTTATGAATAGACGCATATAATGCTAATGAAATAAAATGGAATTCAAATCAAAGGCTTTGCGAAGTGTGCGTGGGTCTTTACCTATTCACTTAGAGACTTGTAAATTAAGGGACGCGGAAATCCACTCGCTCGAATGGTCGGAGCAAAGATGCAGTTACCATGGTAACAGCATGATTCTATAGGGAGGGTGTAATGGAAGTTGCAACCTCCTGACTGCTGGCGCCAAGTCTACCGTGTAATGTCAATTGTAACCGTAGCACCACGTACATGACAAAACACGACGAGAACACGGGCGCAAGAGTGCAAACATGGCGTAGCGACGGGGGGCACTGGGGGCACGTGCCCCCCCCCCCCCCCCAAACAAAATAAAATAATAATAATATGATAATAATAATAATAGTGCTTATAGTAGTAATAATAATAATATTAATAATAATAATAATAATAATAATAATAATAATAATAATAATATAGGTTTTCCCGCTCAATTTCGCGATTGTGACAATCAAATTGATATAAGGAGCAAACGAATTCGCGCGATTTGCGATCGCCGTGTCAAAGCAGCATTCGAATTCGTAAATAGTCGTTCAAAATCGCGTCTGAGCAAGTGAATTTGAACAAAGAGCATACCTTTTCATCAATGGTCATTCAAAATCGCACGTAGTTCACGCTGGCGCTACTACACATTCGCGAATTTGAGTGCCCATAAATGAACTATCGTGTCTATTAACGAAACCGTATGCGTATGCATGAATTCGTTTGCACTTATTCGGAAATTGAAAGACCGATACCAACGATTACGCGGCAACGCGTGAATTTGAATGACCCTTAATGAATTCGATTGAAAAAAGTGTAAAATTGAGCGGGAAAACCTATAATAATAATGATAATAAAAACAATAAGAAACATAAGGGACAATGTTTGACAAAATAACGAAATACTTGAAATGCCCCAATTCATTTGCATGCCCCCCCCCCTACCCACACCAATCAGTCCGACCACGCTACGCCACTGAGTGCAGTAGTATGTGTTCGTGTGTGTTAACCATGATGCTGTTTGTTATCCCCTGCCTCAACGCCTCTTTACTAGTAGTAATTTGATTAAAACAATTATTAAAAACATTATAAAAAATGGGAAAGAAAAATACTGTCAATTGTAATCCTAGTACCACGTACAGGAGAAAGCACGACTAGAAACGGACAAAAGGGTGCTTACTGAAGTAGTTTATATGCGTACTACGCTTTGGTGTATTTTGTTATATCCCTGCCTAACCTGCGCGCCCCTCTCCTGAAATTTTGACTTTCTTTTTTTTATTAGCACAAGGATCAAAGAAAAACATAAAGGAAGGCATATATATTATGTACCTTCAAAATAATTGGCTACCCACCCACCCCAAAAAAATATAATAATAAAATTAAATAAATAATAAATACATGTTAAAAATGTGCATGCGAGTACGAATAAAGGGAGGGGTCGTGGAAACAGGAAGATAGAGATGGGGTCAAAATAAGAAAATAAATTATATAAATAAAGGGTATACAAATGCGATCAAAAATATAAAAAAAGTAGGTTTACATCTAACAACAAAACAAAAAACAAAAAACTAGAGGGAATTATGAATATGATGAACGCCAACGTCAAATATGCCAACGTTATATAGGATAACGCGAGCGAATAAGAAACCAAACGGTATAAAGCAAAATTAAATAGAGTGCTTTTAACAAAAGGTTGGTATAGACCCTTGAGATACGAAATGGAGATGCGATTACCATGACAACCGTATGAAGTCGTTTGATGCTGCTTATCACGAGTAGGATTAAAGTTCATCCTTTTGAAACGGAGTGAATTGCTAATGGACACGTTATTGGTATGATTTTGTGTCGCTTTATAACATGTTATAATATCGAAGAACGGAACAATAAATGTAGGTGCATAAAAGGTGCGTTTACGTGCTTCATCTATGACAGTCATATGCAAGGCAATGTTCTATTCGAATTAGATGGGAGACTATGGGTTCATTCACAATAGACCTCGACGGAATGTGTGAATTTATGACGAAGAAGACCATGAACCCGTACATGAAAATTCAGTCGCGATTGGCAGGGTAGGCATTTTGGGAAGACTTATAAATTCTTCACGACACAGGTTTCGCGTACACATGCTTTTCGACTTTCTCAACAGCGTTAGATTATGAAAGGGTCGGGAAGACATGTGGTATTACGTATCGAAAGTGCATTAGCAAGTTATTTCAAATTATATCTAAAATATAACACATCAAACATACTCAGCAGATTACCTAAAGGTCGTTCCTTTTGAAATCATTTGGTTTGATAACGATCGCGTTTAAGAGAGAGGAAATATGGACAACCTCCATATTTTTTTTAGAATGCACATGCTTTTACTTTTTTATTATACGGAAAGAGGTATGGTCTGACATTGTATTTATTAAGAGTGCATTTCAAACATTTTAAAGTGATTATCCTAAAAATAATGTATTAAACATACATTATAATATAATTGTGAATTCATATTTGGCAAATGGTCGATACAGTCACGACAGATCATTTGATTCAAATTAGACCACAAGTGATAAGGGATAAAGGCTAGAGGTAAGATTCTACATGAGATTAAGGCGCACATGATTTATATTTCTGCAATGATAATCGTAATTGATTTGTAATTTGCTTAGCATTTTAACCCTTTGAGTAGTTTGAGTCCCATTGGGTACAGATGTGCATATTAAATTAAAACCACAAATGGGCAACTTAATAATGTAAGAGGTATAACGCACTCACTGTGTGTCATCTCACTTTCTAAAAAAATAGGATGTGTTTTGGGGCATTTGGAATTTTGTAATTTGTGACGAAAATAAATCCTGGTTAAGAGTGAATAATGATGAAAAATGTTAACGCAGATAGAGAAAGTTTTACTCTTGTACGTTAATGAGAAAGGTATAACGAGCAGGATTATTTACTGCCTTGTATGTGAGAACAATTTCGCGATCTATCGTGTACTGGTTGTTTCATTATTTGTTGAAAAAAATGGAAATAAACAAATCAAATAAAATTTAAAAAATAACGCAAACTAGGGAAAGGAGAACCACGTGCGTTTATTTTTCCCCGCGTTATGGAGGATGGAGCGGCCATGGAAGCAGGAGATAGCACGTACCGAAAGCGCATTATACAACGGGACCGAAACTAACAATACTCGAATTAAAAGGGAGAAATATTCATTACAATTTAATATAAAGATATAGGTTACTCGTGCATGCTGCAGCTCGGAAGTATCTCACTTGCCTATATATGAACCATTGGCTTTGTCTTCAACTTGTTATAAAGTAACTTTTGTAGAGATTTTAAAACATGGACCAATACAAAATTTCAGTTTATAAACGGAAAACTTGTGCCTACGAAAAAAAGTAATTTGATAACGTGAGCGCGCAGAAGAGAACAACTCTAATTATATTGAATGATTTTGAGTAGGAGAAAGCGATACATCAGCAAACATAACCATTATCTTTTTTTGAACGATCACCAACAATTTGATTTTCCTTTATCTTATTTGATGAACTCGAATTTCCGATCCAGGCCTATTAAAAGATAAATCCCTTCAGTTCATATTTATTCTCATCCCCCGATTAATATTCTGCTCGATGGTTGATGTGTGTGTAGGCTCCTTGTCGCTAACGTTCCGGCTAAAACGAATTAAGGCGAATCAAAAAATCTCCCGTTCGCATGTTACGAATTTAAAGTTGAACTTCATGAATCATAAAACAGACCTGGAACTCAAAAAGGAAGAGGATGTATTGCTAATTTATCTGAAGGAGAGAAAGAGACATTGTGGGATCCCTTAGCGACCCCCTTCCTTCATCTATACAGAAACATCCGCCTACGAAAAGATATAAATACAAAAAAACGACTAAGCTTTAATATCCATGATATCAGGGACACTGGCCGCTTTTATTATGCATTTGCTGCATCCGTACGGTCTTTTATCCGTCCATCTGTGGGATAAAATTACCCACTATCTGTCAAATAAATTACCGCAAGTATCTCTTGAAAGACGCTTTCCAAATAATGGCGCATCCCTTTTCCCGCCGATCTGCAGTATTTGTGGATGATTTTTATTCGATGGATTTATTCAATCAGTAAAGTTGGGTACAGAACCTCACCAATATAAAATGGTTAAGTACAAAGTAGTTTATTTTAGGTATAATTATAATTGCATTTTGAAATCACCAGGGCGTTGTCGTTTGTATGCCCCATTTCGCCAGTATAAGTACATTAGAAAAGGATTGAGCACGATTGTCAGAAAAGCGCATAATCTTCCACGTATGTGTCATGAACATGCCAATGCCATCTCGTCCTTTTAGGTCCCTGTCAACATCACCTAACGCCGCTGCAAAATAAATATTAAATTAATTATGAATTGTGTCAGCTGTTGGCGGGATTTCTAAAGGAATGTCTAAACCTTACTCCGATTGTGCCAGGTCTGTCAATCTATGCCTAGACAAAAGGGGGCGGCTCATTCAGCACGGCGAAAGTCGGCGATTACTAGCTGTCGAGCGAAATGACAGGCTAAAAATGAAAGTAAATAAACTATATTTACACTAATTTAGTAGCTACCAAACATGTATTTATTTTGGAGGGAAATAACGTTTCTCTGGGAATAAATAAAAGAATGATGTACACTAAACGAGATATCATAACATGTTCAGTATAATGTTTAACACTCTTCCTATTCATGTTATTAGTAATCGTTCTGCGTCTAAAAGCTTTTCGATTAAAATTGTATTGATGATAAAAGAGGTATTTTGTATTTGTATTTATATCTATTTCTTTTCCGAAATCAAAATTTAAAACATTACAAGAATAGGAACAATAACTGCACATAATTCACTGTATATAAATCAAATGAATTCGGGGGGATGGCCCATTCAGCGCCGTCAGGTAACCATCCACTGACAAAATAAACCAACAAGAATGTAGACAATTAATATGGAAATATCTGTATTTAGTCGGAAAATCAATTTGTTTCATCTGGAATATTTTGTGTCTACAGGGAAATTCAAATTATTTTAAGTAGGCTAAAATTCAAAATCTAAATGCAGATTGTCATAATAATATAAGGCGTTCGTATAAGTCTTAAAATTACAACAATCAAGCAGTGATGTAGAAAAGAGGGCTGGTGGGGAAGGGGGCAAGTGTTTCTTCGGACGCTCCTACTGCCCCCCCCCCTCCCCCCCCCCCCCCCCCCCCACATACTTATCTGGGGGGAGTTAATCTTTGTCAATCTTTAACAAGATAATAGATTAGCCAGAAAATGGGGTTCAAAATTCAGAATCTGGGTTAGACAAGTCTTTTTTAAACATTGAAGTTTAAAATAAACTTGTCTAGCTTGCCATTACCGTTTAGGTAAGTGTTCAGACTATTAATCATTATAGAGATAATGATTATGTTAGACTGCAACATGATTCAAATCGATGGATCTGGGCTAGATAAAAAGGCCTTTTAAAAACTGAAGAATTAAATTCACTTTTCTTCCCATAATCAGACTTTTGGACTAATCTCTATCAAGATAACTAATTAGCCTGAAACGTGATTCAAATCACTGATAGTTAGGCTAGGCTAGACAAGTCACTTTGCATCCAAATGTATCCATAGACATGATAGAAACACATTCATCATGACATGTTACACTAACATGACATAATCATAACGTTACGTGGAGGAACATGAAAGTTACGAGCTTAGACCCACTGCGGTTCGGTATTAATTATTTTAAGTAAGTTATGTAATATGTATAGGATATGTTTAATTCGAGATGTCAGTTGTTTTAATTATATTATGATGTATGACTCTTCAAAAATACACAAACAAAGTCCTGAAATTACTTGACGGTGGTAGTTAATTTACATATTAAGTATACGCCTACGTATTTATAAACAACAAATTAAACACTGATTAACTCAAACACAAGTGATATTATGCAACACTTTGTCTATTAAATATCTTTTAAACTAAACCAAAAAGAAAGAAGGGTGACAGCTCATTAATGTTGTAGAGGTGTACAGGGAGTACAATTATTCGATCATATCAATTTCTATTGTATATTCTGTTTCTGTTTGTCACAATCAATTGGAGACGTGTATTTGATAAGAGAGCTTTGATAACCATACAAGGTGTGTCATGTGTATAGATCAGACCTTTTATTCGAGCTAGATTGGAGGATAACGAATATTTGTCACTATAATTGTGTTATCACTAGTTCTGTCAACTTTTGAAAGGAATGGAAACAATAATTGTAGAAGTAAGTAACCTTGGTAACGACGGAAAATAAGAGAAACTGGCCATTTTGTATACTATTTTTGATTATTTCATAAACTCAAAAAGAGTGAAATCAGTTTCAGGTTGGTGCATAATACCTCTCGACACATGACAATCTTTTGATCCTAGCCCGAAATCCCTGCCAAATTTTCTAAAATGTCGGCAATTCGCTTGATATGATTTTAGGCCGAGAAACTTGTGTTTTGAATTTGTGTGTGAATAGTTTGAATAAGTGTGGAATATGTTAGTTGTTATAGTTGCTATTTTTAACCAGCAAGCTTTGTCTTGGCTGTTTCGAAACTACAAATGCTAATGAAAACGTCATATACTAAAACAAGTTATGACGAGTTTCATTTAAACCAATTATCTCTCTGTAAAAGTGGAAACTTTTATTTTTAATAAAGGGGAATTGAACACCAAGTACATAATTAATTACATGCTTTTAAAGCGTTTAAAATTTCTCAAAATGTGATATATTAGTATTTAGTCTCACGCATATTTTTAAAAACAAAACACTGTAAAATCAATCAATAAACGAGAAAACGAGAACTAATAAATTATATCATCTGCCATCATTGGTTTATGAATGAGATGCACACTGTGCTATGATAATAAATTGTTTGTCGTTCACGTATCATAACTTACACGTAATCGAATTGACTTGCATGCATAATCAAACATGTCCTGTCGATTGCATAACATCGACCTAAACTGTTAGACACAAACATCTTGACGAAGACCCACAATGCCGTTATGCAATTTTAACAAGTTCCCTTCCAGATTCTGAAATCCCCTTAGACTGTATACATAGCCCACCAGGTATACGTAAGCAAGGGATTAAAATGGATACGTGATGACTCCTTTAACCTAATTTGTTGAAATTGAAAATATATTGATTATGTATTTATGCACATCTAGAGAAAGAAGAATGAGGCTGGAAAAACAAGAAACGTGACAGTCGAGAAAATAAGAGGAGAAAAACAAGAAATAAGATTAAGTGGAGGAAAATATAATACTGGCGGGTGACATATTTTCCTCACCTGTGCGTACACATGTAAGAAAATACCGCCTGTTCAGGGGATTTCAAAACACACACTGTTTCAAACATCCAGGGAGAAGAAATTTGATCTACATTTTGGCGGTTTTCGTCGAAAGTCTGCCAGATGGCGTCAATCGTTTTGAAGAAAACAAATAACTAAATTAAATAAATGTACATATGTGAAAAGTACCTAGAAATACAAGCTTTGGTCTCCTTTGAACAATATCACGAAAGCGTGAAAAACCTCTAGCAACGTGAACTTGGCACTCCTTGAAATAATAATATCCAGAAATCCCCAGGACTTTGTAACTCTACCGGGCGTGTAGAATCCGCGCAGCTGTTGGGCTAAATGGATGGTGTGAAGCAGGCATTAAGTGCTCAGGTGCACTTAACTTGCTTAAAGAAGGAAATGGAGATTTGTTCGCTCAGTTTGCACTCAGACATCTTTAAAGGCATCAAGGTGTTTATTCTTAACGGTTGCATAGTCAGGTAAAGAAAATTTGTCGTCAAACACGTAAACGGAGTTGGAATTAGGGATTTGATAAAGACAGTGACGAATGAATATTTAATTACAAAGTTTGCATTATGCGCTCAAGTGCGCTCGATGAGGAAATTCTGCTTGTCTCAGTCACTTTACACTTGCAACTTAAAGAGGTGTTATAATTGGGCACATAGCCAGTTAAAAGGTTCATGTTGACTAAAAGGGTAGGAAGGAGAACAAATTATGGAAATGGATTTGTCAAATTGATGAATGAATATTAAATTACGAAGCTTGCATTAACTGCTCAAGTGCACTTAATGAACAAACTGTAGAAAGGTTGGCTCGCTTTGCACTATCATATTGGACATCTTAAAGTGATATGGTGGTCGTTATTATCGCATGCATAGGATGTAACATGGGAAAAGGTTAAAGGAGTGGGAGGAAAGACAGAGTGATGATGGAAATGGAATCCTGAAGCGACGAATGAATATCAAAGTAGGAACTTAAGCATTAAGTGCTCAAGAACACAAACAAGGGGGTGGATATTAAAGTACGAAGCTTGCATTAGCGATCAAGAGCACTTAATGAGGTAAATGTAGCCGATGTCCCCGCTCCGCTCACTTTGCACCAGCATAATAAAGAGTTTAATCTGTTTATCATTAACGGATACATAGTGGTCACTTAAACATGCTAGTAGAGGATGTACTACAAATTGTGGACACAATACCTCACGCGTTGATCGAAATAAGATTCTGAACCGATTTGAGAAACTGATAAATTAGTATTTGAGTACGAAACTTGCATTAGGCACTCAACGGGGGCACTTAATATCATACATGTAGATGCTCCCACTCACTTTGCAACAGCATCTAAAGATCAAACGGAGACACAGTAATGTAAAGGATGTGTTTCACATTCAATGAAAATGGAGTACTTGACGTTAAGCATTAATGAATAGATTTGACAAATTGATTAAGCCACGAAGCCTGCATTAAGTGCACAAGTACACTTAAAAGGGAAATGGTTGAAGATAAGTTTATTCGAGTAATACGAAACTCATTAAAGTGGTACAGGTAAAACATTAAGTAAAGCTAGGGACACATTTCGAAAACACTTAAATAACTGACAAACATGCAGAATTGATAAATAATGGGCCACGACTAAAATTCTGCAGGATAATAAACAAACGTATAGTTAATATTGGTCTGGAAAATTGCGGACAGTTCAAATAAAATCAAACTTATTTACCTCTATAAAATGAAATAAAGGTTTCGAACTTTTAGAGTGTGTTTTACAAAACAATCATATTCCTTTATCCATGGGATCAAATGTTTTCATTTGTCATAGTGCTTTAGGCTGCTCTGTGGCTCTGTGCCCATGTTCATTTTATATAAGGTTGGTAATATTCTCGATCAGGAATCTCAGAATTACCTTCTGTTCAACATCAACATAAAATAATGAAAATTAGGTCAATTAAAGGGGTGCAAACATAATCCTCATCGAAGGTCTCCGAATGAGCTTCAGTTCCACAAACGTATTGAAAATCAGGTCACAAAAAGAGGTGCAAACATAAGGAAAATATGACGCCATTTTTCGTCACCGAAACTGTTTATCTATCTCTGACCGAGATCTGGTAAAAATGTATAACTCACTTGGCCCGGGGTGAATAAGATTACAAAGTTTCGAACCCCACTTATCTTATACAGGGTACATATTTCCTTATGTCTTCATTGTTAACCTTTACAGAGCGTTTTGGATTATAGTTGGGAATTGCAAATCAAATATGCACTGTATTAAGCAATGAATGGGTTACTTTCCACAATCTATGTTCATCCAAAAGTACCTCGAGAAAGTTCATTAACTCTTTTAACTTTTCAAATGTCCGCGCTATCATAGCCCCATACGATAAACGGGGTTGTAAGTGTGCATAGTTCGTACTGAACGGGTTAGTCCACTATTATATCTCTACTTCAGTCAAGGAATTACTAACTTGTGTCTACATGATTCAATCCAAGAAGTGCATGTATATTAGAGAACTTAATACAGCAGCATGGGTTTGAGGCTTGCCCTGTAAACATAATTATGTTTTTATGAGTCCATCTGGCGCTCGAGAGAATATATAATTGTTCGCGGCCCAAGGTTATAGCAACATTACCTGACGATGCCACTTCCAATTATGTATCAATGTGAAGTCTACCTTGGGTGTTCAAATAACAACACGCGATCAAATATTTGAACAGTACATTATTTTCTCTACAAAATGATGATTGAAATCAAGGCGTATACCAACACCACCTATGTACATATTACCGTTTTGTTCACAAAAGGTTCCCACATCATGATTGCACCCATATCATACGTGTACTTCTGGGTAAGAGCAGTGTAGTAATTTCATGTTTAAAATGTGCACCTTTCGGAGGTGCGAATCTTCACCAATACATTATTAACCGCACCAGTTTAGGATGCGAACAGATTAACTCTTTACTACAACCAATCAAGTACATCTTTGACAAACTTTATAGGTGCAAGTTTGATCCTACGAGAGTTAGCATAATTTATAATTAGAGGACATATGTTTACTGTATCTATACATGTTCATATCGATGTATACGTCGGGAGTGGCTTGCAGAATCAAAGGTGTTAACACTAAACCATCCAATCAAATCATGATAATCTCATTGACATATTTCCAAACGCGGGCAACATGATGGAAGCCAATAAAGAGATCAAAAACCGTCTACATAAAGATCATGGCAATGTGCAAAGTCGTAGTCGGTCAAGCCCCTCTGACCAATGCGGACATAGAATTTCAAAATATAAATCAGTTTCAGGACTTCTGTATTCTCAGATCCTGAACGTTGCTTGTCTTGTCTTCTAAATTATGTCAATGGGTGGAAATAGGCTTCGCCAAAGCTTGACGTGTCACTGCTATTTATATAATACTAATACTGTCCGCATTTTGAAAGTCAAAATTAAAAAGTTGCCAGATGATTGTCTCATGTATAGAATAAAGCAAATTACATTTAAGAGCTTGTCTGCAAATATTTACACTATCTTTAACGCTGATCATTGATTGATTACTTAAAACTTATTTACTGCATATATATTCATCATAATTATTGACCATATAGCTGTTCAGGACTTATTTAACCGTTGATTTGTTGTCTTCGGAAAATGTATGCTACATGGTATTACCCAAATTAGATATCCTTCAATGGGTTAAAATATGGGAGGTGACATTTCCAGGAAGTAATAGGCTAATTCTTCGTGATACTGGGCTTGCGTAAACTGTCCTTCGTGATTAAATTTACCACTTCGTGTACTTCGGGATAATCGCTTAATCATGTTAATTCCAGTGCGTGCAATTCACGCCCTTTGAATTTCACGCTGGTCGAGTGTAGCATAACGATTGATCGGTCTCATCTCAAAATAGAAATCATGAATCTTTTTTACTCGTATGACTGAAATATATAGCTTATTATTAACTATCTATCAATTTGGAATTATGGGGAGCGTAAAAAAGCCGACGTTAATTTACAAACTCCGTTTGCTTCGGGATTTTCGCTTAATCCCAGTGCATATACTGGTCGCGATCGAATAAAATCGAATGGAAAAGATTTTAGTCATCGCAATTGGCAAAGTGGAAAAGATTTAAGTCATCGCAATTGGCATGAATATGATTCATCAAGCTCTTCACTTTTATGCGTAAAATATTTGATTTTCTATTATTATTATTATTATTAGCTATATCAATTTGACATTTGGGGTAGGATTAAAGGCTCACGTTAACTTACCAACTTCATGCACTCCGGGATTATCGCTTAATTCCAGTGCGTACATTTCCCGCCCTTTGACGCTTGTCCCAATGGAGTAAACCCGGCTGAGATTCGGCCATCGCAAGTGGAAATCGTTCAGCCCATCACGAAGCATGCCGTAGTCGTGGTACTCCCATCGAATGTGTCCGATAGCTCCAATGGGCCCGGGCAGGCAGACGAGGACGTAGAGGACCGCTAGGAGGCAAGCGGCTGCCTTCGAGAAGTGTCGTCTGCTAATCATCACGGTATTCATTGTTTTGGAGGGAACGTGGTGGTGCATTCTGCAGGAATTGTGTCCGAAATGTCCTCCTTC
Source organism: Echinarachnius parma (assembly GCA_037951105.1). Taxonomy (NCBI): domain Eukaryota; kingdom Metazoa; phylum Echinodermata; class Echinoidea; order Clypeasteroida; family Echinarachniidae; genus Echinarachnius; species Echinarachnius parma. Next base: position 54,230 of record JBAMJV010010876.1, on the reverse strand, counting down.
TTTGTCGTTTCTGACCGGTAATGGGGCGTCTTTGGTTTGATGGCACACACAATCACAACACATGTTGATGAGTTATACTTTCAATAATGAAATAGTGTTTGGAAAACTATATAATAGCTTCCCTCTTTAATATCGAATATACAGGTCACTATGTAGCTGTGGAGACGGTCCTGAATCTAGCTTCTAGCGATATTGAAATACGCGATTAAAGTCATTCATGATCCAAATTCACTTAAGTTAAACTATAAACGTAAGAGTACAGTCATCCATCCATTTGATGTAATGGTATCCAAAGAAATAATCGTTAAAGGCCCATATATTTATAATATAATACGCTTTCAGAGCCTCCCTACTATGCTGTTATCCCTGGGAGTCGGATCGATTATAAATAAGTGCCTGGCAAGAATAAATCTCGTCCCACACACAGAATGATGTTGCGATCCAAAGCAGTTGCACAGCACGTCTATTCAGAATGAAGCACAACAGTCAGAATCCGATTCTATCCTTGGTCAGATGGAGATCCACACACGGTTGCAAGTGTAAAGCGCTTGACCACTCTTATCTGTCTGTCAAGAGCAATGGCTGTACTGTTACACTAGCAGACGACGACGATGATCGTTCAGGAAAATTGACGGAGCGTGCGTCCCCGCGCGTGCGTGCACCTCTTGCCGTCGTGCGTAATTGTCATTAGCATCGATATAGCATTATTGTGCACACGCACACGCAGGATCTCTTGGGAAAATGCCGCTTTTTTTTTCTCTCTCTCTCTTTTTTCACAGCCTCATTTTATTTTGTATCTCTCTTTTTCCTCCGTTACCCAGTCCTACAGGAGGCTTTTCGCTTTATTGTAATGATGTGGTCATCGTAATTTCTGGGAATTAAATGTACTCGCAACGAAGGGGTAGTTCAGTTTTGGTAGAGGTAATGAAAAACTGAGTGTCGAATTTGAGGCAGAATAAACTTTATTTGGTCAAAATCGCTTCAGTAATGGCTGAAATATCAATAAATATATGTGTGAAAATTTCAAGTCAAATGGACATTGCATGGGCAAGTAATGAGCGAAAATGCAAAGTGATATTCACTAACTCACTGCACTCACTTTGTACACGGTTTCAAAACTCCATGGGAGTTTTTCTTATCTGAATACTTCGATCGTACATATCTTTGTAACGAAAGGGAAATTTGAAAAACCGAAACCTGTCCCATGATTTTATTGTTAATACGAATACCACAAGGTATGAGGGAACCGCTAGAATTACAATTTTATTTTGAGGATTTGGACAATGTTACTAAGTCCCTTTAATCATTATATCAACAAAACATCACATGCATAATTTTGTATGAAAAATGGTTGAAACCAATCCCTTTTTAGAGAGCGCCCTCTTGTGATTTAATGGCTCTTTTGGAATGATAACAGGATTTTTACTTTATAGTCGTTTGTAATTTTGTATACCTTTCGAGCATGGTGGAGTTATAACTATTAGTTTGTAATGACACTGTGCAGGTTTTGGTTACTAAAGTTCAGCCTTACCAAAACTGTACTACCCCTTTAAATCTATAGCGTAGCTACTGGGAGCCAATGGGATGGGGGCACATGTCCCCAATAATTTTGAGAAATACACTACATTACAAGAACATGATGGGAAATATCTTTAAAAATGCAGAAATACATAACATGCATAAAGTGAGAAGATCGTTCACATACAATCTTTCACCTCCTACCGGTTCCCCATTTATACACCTGGGAGCAATGCGGATTAATTGTCTTGCTAAAGGACAAATGCGACGGGCATTATACAGTATATGCCTTTATTTGTTTTGTTTTTAAAATTACCCTAATGTTATGTATTATTTTCGTCAAATTATTGGGGGGCGTGCCCCCCCCCCCCCTTTCCCGGCGCTACTTCACTGTTTACATGGGGGTTACATGACTAGACAGGTGTGCGCGTGTTGAGGAAGAGAGTGACGATAGTGAGTTTGATGTATCCGCGCGGAAGAGACCCATCACACATTGGGGAGATACACTGGATGCATCAGTTAACCTCTCGGTACCTGGGTCTCATTGACTGTATGAAAAGTCAACGGGAAGTGAAATGTCTTGAGTTGATGAGGGTTTAAGGGGGAGACATGTCACACGTTTGGGAAATCGTGTAGGTCCATTACCGAGGTTACATGACTAGACAGGTGTGTGTGTTTTGAGGAAGGGACGGTGATGAGCTTGATGTATCCGCGCGGAAGAGACCCATCACGCATTGGGGAGATACACGGATGTTATCGATGCATATAACGTTAGTCCCTTGGTCATGTTGGTGCATTGTGTTCGTTGGGTATTTGTAAAGTCGATGAAAGTGGTAAAACTCCCAGCGCTCATCGGGGAAATATGCGGATGTAGACACAGTGCTTTTAACCCTTTCAATACCGCGGAAGCACCCACTGGAGCGGGCAAGATCAATTACCCTAGTGACAAGGCATCGTGTCCGTGGCAGGAACAACTGGCGAACGCGACTATCACACAAGCAGCGGCAGCTTATGCTGTTGTTGTTGTTGTTGTTTTGTGTTTATTGGTGTTCTTCATTCATTTTTAATATTTACGCCAATCTATTTTTTTTCTTTAACATTTAAATGCTCCTTTTTAAATATATACAATATGTATCTTTCTATATACACATTTCATTTTTGTTTTCCCTCATATAAACAAACAAAACAAAAATAACAAAATAAATCTATTGAGAATCGATCTCTTATCTTTGCCCGCTTTCTAGGTATCTTCTGGCCAACCCGGCTCCGTGCATCGAGCTTACCTGAACGCGCGATTATTCTTGTTACCAGTCGTTCCTGATAATAATACGTAAGGTCTTGTCATAATACAGGTAACCAGTGTAAAGAAGGACCAAGATTGTTCACAATCGGGCAGCATGAGCCATACATGAATACGACGGAATCTCAATTCGGGCAAGTGCCACGCCCTTCCCCCATGAATTTCCCATACCATCTTAACTACGCTTCTGTGTGTCTTTTTATTTTATTTAGAGAGACCAAGGAGTTACTAGTAACTCCTTGGAGAGACTCCGTATATAGCAACACGTGTGATCCGATGATTGTTAGCTGGTAGACTCATAACACGTCACCCCTCTTACAGTCCTATGAAATGAACACGGTATCTTTGGTATGGTGAATATTTGGACCACCGCACTAGCACATTAAGAGTTAAATAGTAGAAGACTATTGCAAGGTCAAGTCAATAGAAGATCACATTTATTCCAAGGGGTAATCCATAAATGACTAGTTTCCGTGGAGGAGAAAAGGAAAATAACCCTGAATGTTTACTCAGTCGTTACTCGCTCCTCGGAGATTCGCCGACACAACATCCTTTTGTTCTTTTATGATAATATCAACATATTTTAGTCCTTCTTATATTTAATTTGTTTCATACAACCGAGAAATATTATAACAACTAACCATAGTTTAACTTGAAGATGTGTTTAGCTAGATCATTCACTGTCGATCATTACGAATTGTAGTGTTTGAAAAAAACTAATTAAAAATTGAAGATGTGTTTAGACAAATCACAGTCGATCATTATGTAGACTTATGTTTGATATAGGAAAGATGGAAATGTTAGTGCAATTGACCCAATTGACCCCCACTCGGCTAGAGGAGAGATAGCGAGCTCATCGCTCGTAGGCTTGGTAGCTGATGACCAGACTGACCATAGCAAAAAGGAAGGAATGGTCCATTAGCGGCCGTGTTCAACGCCCTTCCGGTCATTCTCACACTAACCATGGGGCCATGTCCATCCACTTATCTCGATAATTAGTTCCATAAGGCCCGGTCACATATCACCAGAACGGATGCCCGACGGAGAGTAAAATTTCCAACGGTTCGTATCCGTTCGTATGCGTTTCTTGTTCGTTCCTTGTCAGGCGATGTACGTTGATCTATCCGGTGGAATGTTTTGTGCATGAAGCAATGGATACGACTTTCACAACCGGATTATTTGATTTCGCAAATGTTCTATTCGTCGGGCATCCGTTTACGCTATACGTTGATATGTGACTGGGCCAATAAGGACACATCTTCAACGTATGAGCCAGGACAGAAGGGAGCTCCTTGGTAGGAGCATGGTCCATGGTAAGAGCAAATCGGTCACGTTAAAGGATCTAGTACCTTTGTTGAATATTGACATAATATAATAATACTCGATTTACGCGCTCTACCAATCTAGCTACACCACGTCCAAGTGGTTAGTTAGTTAAAGTCTTTCCCGTACCAATATTGGCACATAAGGCGGCGCCTATCTCCGTTTCAATAGCCCTAGGCCACACGTCTACTAAATGTAGCGAAAATTACAGAAGGGGGCTAGTCCTCTGGTAACTCGTGTGATTAACTTTCCCTTCTCCATGCTATAAAATGCCGAGTGTCTGGCTAGAAGGCAGAAGGTACCATTTTTAAAGTCTTTGGTATGACCCGGTCTGGGTTCGAACCCGGGACCTCCCGTGCATGAGGCGGACACTCTAACCGCTTAGCCACCATGCTCGCTCCAAGTGGGCAAAAGCGCAAATAGTGATGAATGGCTGATAAAATAATTTGTGTATATCCACTTAGTAATGTGTGAAAATGTCACGTTAAATGGATGTTATAATAATGGCCAAGTATAATGAGCGAAATGCAAAGTGATATTCCACGAACTGAAAAGTGTCACTTTTGGTTTGTATTCTATAACAATTTAAAACAAAGATTCGTACGATTTTCAAGAAGTGTCAAAATTGGTGATGGCGCTATTAATCTCGATGCCGCTCAAAATGTTTTTTCCTGCATAATCATTCTGTACACATGAAGAAGGTTTTGTATTGCCTCGCTTTCAGAAAATAATATAAATAATAAAAATGATAATGAAAATGCTCGTCTGACTAATCGTTTTAAGGAAGAACTAGTTAATATTACGGTCAACATGTATGACATTATAGTAATTAATACAAAGTCAGAACAAAAGTGAAAGCAAAACAGAGCATTATTATAAAATGCTGCATTGAAAGGATGACGTACCTGTATTTACGACAAGAATTTAGAAAAGGGTCATAAAATTATTTTCCCCATTGCAAATATTTTATGATGAATCACCCACAATATGCCAACACCTTTCCTATCCATCTATGACTCGAGTAGGGATTAGTTTTAACTGCAAAGGAAACTATTTAACTATGCTTTGTCATGTTACCTGTAAATAATTTGTCCTTCGCAGCTTTGAAATGATTGACAACTATGTTTGGCAAACGGAAAGTTTAATCAATTTCGTTGTCTGTCTGGCCTTCTAAATCCACCATGCATTCATTTCAAACAAAAACAACATTATCGTCTGCAAATTAACCCATACGGTACCAAAAGATGCAGGTTAATTGCGCTCAGTGCTGATACATTTGTAGTTGCAATAGTCTTGGCGTGTGATGAGTTACATTGTTCATTATATGAAGCGTTTTCTTGGACAGCGCAATATATTCAAATTTTGAGAATGTGTATATTGGTGATGCCTTTCGATGATACATTGCAAATTATGATATATTATCGAGGTATATTTTTTGAAGTTAAAAGTACCACACACTTGCCTATAATTTTTGTCGTCATTATTTCGGCAAGTTCTCAAATGTCTCAACTTGACGAAAATGGAGTTATTGCGTTTTGCAACAAAAATGTTCAGAGTTATAATGCAAATGAATAATCGTGATAACTATCATTAAATTAACTTATCATTCATGTCTAAATTCGTGTATTCTACACATGTACACTAAAATGTAACCACCAATCATTAAATACCGCTCATGTTACTACAGACGATTATGATTTTAATTAAGCATTTTCATGTCTTTGTGTAAACTACATACCATACAAATTCACCAATGTCATGATTAAAAGGAATGCGAACTTTTACAATCAATGGTAAATGGTCATTGTTTTTCGACACAATTTAGTTTTTCCTTTTAAAAATGCATCATCATTATCATAAAGATTCTTTTATTATCGTTTACATCGTGTGGACAGAGTGATAACATTGTAAGAGATTATTAGGATATTACTAATTTATTTTACGACATGGCTGTCATAACACTGGTCAGTTTCTCTTCCACTCTCCTCATCAGATCTTCATATGGAAACTTCGATAAGTTCCCTCTTAAAGCTACTGTTAAGCGCTTGCAGAACAATAATGCATTCAGATCTGAAATCATGCAGAAACCATTATAATAATAATAATATACATTATATTCCACATACTAAAAATCTTGCTCTATGATTGGTCAAAAGTTAATCACGTGGTGAAATATAGTTTCGCCCATCATTGATGGGAGAAGAAAAGTTCGTTACACTGTGTAGATATTTTGGGTGAAAGTGCGTTGCATTCACTAGATAGTCGGTAAAAGTGCGCTGCACTGTGTAGATATTCAATTGTTCGCGCGCAAGTATACGCGTGCGCGCGTTAGTGCGCAGAAAGGTAGAGCGCTGATGCGCAACGTTTGCGCGCGGCTACGCTTAATAGACAATGGTATAAGCGTCTTTGACTTTTAATCATAAATCTTGTTCATGTGCAGGATTGACGAAATTAAATTAAAGACTCGATCAATTGCTCAATATTCCAAATTGTTTAGCCCTTTGTGTTAGTTATAGGTCGTTTGTGATCAAAATAATTGATGTGGAATATAAAGCAAATAATCACCTTTTGGTTTCAGGCGATGGCAAACTATCACTTCCTCGGCGATCTGAATGTATACGCTATCTTTCCTCAGCTTCGCTTCGGAAAGATAGCTACATCCAGATCGCCTCGGAAGTGATAGTTTGTCCCATCAACTTCACCAACGGTAATTATTTGCTTACTGTTTATATAGCTCCTATCACGATTGATAATCATCTCTAAGCGCTTTACAATTATATTATTACCGGTGTTCAGTAATAAACTCAAATTCCTATTTATCAGCAGCAGAACATTATTTAAATCCAAAAAAAGAAAAAGAAACTCGTAATAAACTATCGACTTCAGTACCTAGTACAACCATTGTTACATTTGAAGATGACAATCGTGGTCCCAATAATCGAGTTTAATAAAGTGTTTATTCGCAAATGCTTAACAAATGACAGAACATTTAGACAAACAAATGATATAAATCAAGAATTCATGCATCTTTGAAGACAGATAGCCTACATACAATTATCAGATTAGTATATTTCAATTTTACCATTGTAGGTGACAAGATAAATGGGCAATACAATTTATTTGAACTTGAACTTGAATAAGAAATCACTGGCAAAATGTGAAAAGGCAATCCTCAAATATTACCTTTAAATCACCATTGATACGGATCAACGCGATGTTAACGATCACCATTCAAAAGTCACTTAATTTAGGTTTTATCTACATTTATCGCTCATTTATATTAGTTTCCTTTGTCCATTAGCATGATTATGGTCCTCTTCTAATAACCAATGTGTTTTTGGCACAGAAGCGCTATTAATAACCATCCCATAAATTCATACTTCCACATTTTTCACCATCGTGTAGTAAACTTTTACGGTCAGTACACTCGGACACTTACGGACAAATTGGATTTGACCAAGCACAACTTATTTTAATCATTTAATTATCCCTTAGAGGTATCCTCCAACAACAACAAAATATAATCATGTTAAAAGTTTGATGCATCCTAATTATGCATTTGAAAATTATTTGCCGTGAGGATCGACATTAGGCAGAATATAAAACTAGAATTGTAATACTTGTTTAGAACAAGTATAGGTGGGCTGGTCGAACTAAAATTAAAGACATAATCAAGGGCTTATTTGAGATAGCTTATTGTCTCAGCTACAACATACTCGAAGTTCAGCGTAAACGAAGCTAAAACGAAGAAGATATTGGTCGCGAAAGACGGGAATGTAGAATCCAGTTTTGAAAAAAAGTCATGTCCCATAGAGAATACACGCAAAATGTGAAAAAATGACATACCTCCTTAAATCGCAAAAATACGCCATGATGCCTTTGTCAAAATGAAAAATCGTGATCATCACATTTGTAGAGAATTGTCTCAGATAGAACATATCAAAATTTGGAAGAAAATCGATCAATATTTACAGAGATACAATAAATTTTCCAAAAATATGCTGACGTCATAATATGCAAATTGAAATTTTGAGTTCGGAGGCCATTATGATGACGCCATGAGTTAATTGAGGGTCAAATGAGACATGAAATCATATCTCCGACTCATAATCTATCCAAATATGAAAAAAAACTTGGGAGTTCCCATCCATTCTGAAGAGTTACAATGAATTTTGTATAGGCATGTTTTTGCCCATATATGCTATGTATTACAAGAGCTCGCGCGCACGGACATGTTTCTTGAACGGAAGCTCATTGCGTTTTTACTAGTCAGAAAAAGGTGAACAAGGTATCAAAATGCTTGGAAAGATGGGCTAAATATGATAACAGAGAAAATTCGGCGATTCTATGTTGCAAAATGCCAGTACGCGCGAAAACGCGCGCGCATGCGCGTGTGCGCGTTTTTTCGTAAAATGCTTAAAATGGCCTAAAACGTATCCAAAATGAATTTGCGACGATTTTGAACATTTTAAAATTTTGCGCGCGCGCTGACGCGCGCACGTACGCATGCGCGCGCGTTTTTTGACCTGAAATTGACCGGACGGATATTGACCTTGATCATGATAAATATGAATGAGAAACAACTTTTCGTTATGAAGATATGATCATGAGAAGATATTCAGAAAATTTTACAAAATGGCGCCTAGATGACGTCATCAGTCAAGGTCAGGGTTCAAAACCTTATTTTGCTTTGTCCATATGCCTATATATATGTGTGCCAAATTTCAAGGCACTTGATTGAGCCATTTTCAAGTTATCTTGCTCACAAAAAAGTGATTGGAAATAAGAAAAATAAAGAATAATAATAACTAGAATTGTAATACTTGTTTAGAACAAGTATAGGTGGGCTGGTCGAACTAAAATTAAAGACATAATCAAGGGCTCATTTGAGATAGCTTATTGTCTCAGCTACAACATACTCGAAGTTCAGCGTAAACGAAGCTAAAACGAAGAAGATATTGGTCGCGAAAGACGGGAATGTAGAATCCAGTTTTGAAAAAAAGTCATGTCTCATAGAGAATACACGCAAAATGTGAAAAAATGACATGCCTCCTTAAATCGCAAAAATACGCCATGATGCCTTTGTCAAAATGAAAAATCGTGATCATCACATTCGTAGAGAATTGTCTCAGATAGAACATATCAAAATTTGGAAGAAAATCGATCAATATTTACAGAGATACAATAAATTTTCCAAAAATATGCTGACGTCATAATATGCAAATTGAAATTTTGAGTTCGGAGGCCATTATGATGACGCCATGAGTTAATTGAGGGTCAAATGAGACATGAAATCATATCTCCGACTCATAATCTATCCAAATATGAAAAAAAACTTGGGAGTTCCCATCCATTCTGAAGAGTTACAATGAATTTTGTATAGGCATGTTTTTGCCCATATATGCTATGTATTACAAGAGCTCGCGCGCACGGACATGTTTCTTGAACAGAAGCTCATTGCGTTTTTACTAGTCAGAAAAAGGTGAACAAGGTATCAAAATGCTTGGAAAGATGGGCTAAATATGATAACAGAGAAAATTCGGCGATTCTATGTTGCAAAATGCCAGTACGCGCGAAAACGCGCGCGCATGCGCGTGTGCGCGTTTTTTCGTAAAATGCTTAAAATGGCCTAAAACGTATCCAAAATGAATTTGCGACGATTTTGAACATTTTAAAATTTTGCGCGCGCGCTGACGCGCGCACGTACGCATGCGCGCGCGTTTTTTGACCTGAAATTGACCGGACGGATATTGACCTTGATCATGATAAATATGAATGAGAAACAACTTTTCGTTATGAAGATATGATCATGAGAAGATATTCAGAAAATTTTACAAAATGGCGCCTAGATGACGTCATCAGTCAAGGTCAGGGTTCAAAACCTTATTTTGCTTTGTCCATATGCCTATATATATGTGTGCCAAATTTCAAGGCACTTGATTGAGCCATTTTCAAGTTATCTTGCACACAAAAAAGTGATTGGAAATAAGAAAAATAAAGAATAATAATAATAATAATAATAAACTAGAATTGTAATACTTGTTTAGAACAAGTATAGGTGGGCTGGTCGAACTAAAATTAAAGACATAATCAAGGGCTCATTTGAGATAGCTTATTGTCTCAGCTACAACATACTCGAAGTTCAGCGTAAACGAAGCTAAAACGAAGAAGATATTGGTCGCGAAAGACGGGAATGTAGAATCCAGTTTTGAAAAAAAGTCATGTCCCATAGAGAATACACGCAAAATGTTAAAAAATGACATGCCTCCTTAAATCGCAAAAATACGCCATGATGCCTTTGTCAAAATGAAAAATCGTGGTTATTACATTTGTAGAAAATTGTCTGAGCTAGAACATATCAAAATTTGGAAGAAAATCGATCAACATTTACAGAGATACAATCAATTTTCCAAAAATATGCTGACGTCATAATATGCAAATTGAAATTTTGAGTTTGGAGGCCATTATGATGACGCCATGAGTTAATTGAGGGTCAAATGAGACATGAAATCATATCTCCGACTCATAATCTATCCAAATATGAAAAAAAAACTTGGGAGTTCCCATCCATTCTGAAGAGTTACAATGAATTTTGTATAGGCATGTTTTTGCCCATATATGCTATGTATTACAAGAGCTCGCGCGCACGGACATGTTTCTTGAACGGAAGCTCATTGCGTTTTTACTAGTCAGAAAAAGGTGAACAAGGTATCAAAATGCTTGGAAAGATGGGCTAAATATGATAACAGAGAAAATTCGGCGATTCTATGTTGCAAAATGCCAGTACGCGCGAAAACGCGCGCGCATGCGCGTGTGCGCGTTTTTTCGTAAAATGCTTAAAATGGCCTAAAACGTATCCAAAATGAATTTGCGACGATTTTGAACATTTTAAAATTTTGCGCGCGCGCTGACGCGCGCACGTACGCATGCGCGCGCGTTTTTTGACCTGAAATTGACCGGACGGATATTGACCTTGATCATGATAAATATGAATGAGAAACAACTTTTCGTTATGAAGATATGATCATGAGAAGATATTCAGAAAATTTTACAAAATGGCGCCTAGATGACGTCATCAGTCAAGGTCAGGGTTCAAAACCTTATTTTGCTTTGTCCATATGCCTATATATATGTGTGCCAAATTTCAAGGCACTTGATTGAGCCATTTTCAAGTTATCTTGCTAACAAAAAAGTGATTGGAAATAAGAAAAATAAAGAATAATAATAATAACTAGAATTGTAATACTTGTTTAGAACAAGTATAGGTGGGCTGGTCGAACTAAAATTAAAGACATAATCAAGGGCTCATTTGAGATAGCTTATTGTCTCAGCTACAACATACTCGAAGTTCAGCGTAAACGAAGCTAAAACGAAGAAGATATTGGTCGCGAAAGACGGGAATGTAGAATCCAGTTTTGAAAAAAAGTCATGTCCCATAGAGAATACACGCAAAATGTTAAAAAATGACATGCCTCCTTAAATCGCAAAAATACGCCATGATGCCTTTGTCAAAATGAAAAATCGTGATCATCACATTTGTAGAGAATTGTCTCAGATAGAACATATCAAAATTTGGAAGAAAATCGATCAACATTTACAGAGATACAATCAATTTTCCAAAAATATGCTGACGTCATAATATGCAAATTGAAATTTTGAGTTCGGAGGCCATTATGATGACGCCATGAGTTAATTGAGGGTCAAATGAGACATGAAATCATATCTCCGACTCTTAATCTATCCAAATATGAAAGAAAACTTGGGAGTTCCCATCCATTCTGAAGAGTTACAATGAATTTTGTATAGGCATGTTTTTGCCCATATATGCTATGTATTACAAGAGCTCGCGCGCACGGACATGTTTCTTGAACGGAAGCTCATTGCGTTTTTACTAGTCAGAAAAAGGTGAACAAGGTATCAAAATGCTTGGAAAGATGGGCTAAATATGATAACAGAGAAAATTCGGCGATTCTATGTTGCAAAATGCCAGTACGCGCGAAAACGCGCGCGCATGCGCGTGTGCGCGTTTTTTCGTAAAATGCTTAAAATGGCCTAAAACGTATCCAAAATGAATTTGCGACGATTTTGAACATTTTAAAATTTTGCGCGCGCGCTGACGCGCGCACGTACGCATGCGCGCGCGTTTTTTGACCTGAAATTGACCGGACGGATATTGACCTTGATCATGATAAATATGAATGAGAAACAACTTTTCGTTATGAAGATATGATCATGAGAAGATATTCAGAAAATTTTACACAATGGCGCCTAGATGACGTCATCAGTCAAGGTCAGGGTTCAAAACCTTATTTTGCTTTGTCCATATGCCTATATATATGTGTGCCAAATTTCAAGGCACTTGATTGAGCCATTTTCAAGTTATCTTGCTAACAAAAAAGTGATTGGAAATAAGAAAAATAAATAATAATAATAATAACTAGAATTGTAATACTTGTTTAGAACAAGTATAGGTGGGCTGGTCGAACTAAAATTAAAGACATAATCAAGGGCTCATTTGAGATAGCTTATTGTCTCAGCTACAACATACTCGAAGTTCAGCGTAAACGAAGCTAAAACGAAGAAGATATTGGTCGCGAAAGACGGGAATGTAGAATCCAGTTTTGAAAAAAAGTCATGGCCCATAGAGAATACACGCAAAATGTTAAAAAATGACATGCCTCCTTAAATCGCAAAAATACGCCATGATGCCTTTGTCAAAATGAAAAATCGTGATCACCACATTTGTAGAGAATTGTCTCAGCTAGAACATATCAAAATTTGGAAGAAAATCGATCAACATTTACAGAGATACAATCAATTTTCCAAAAATATGCTGACGTCATAATATGCAAATTGAAATTTTGAGTTCGGAGGCCATTATGATGACGCCATGAGTTAATTGAGGGTCAAATGAGACATGAAATCATATCTCCGACTCATAATCTATCCAAATATGAAAAAAAACTTGGGAGTTCCCATCCATTCTGAAGAGTTACAATGAATTTTGTATAGGCATGTTTTTGCCCATATATGCTATGTATTACAAGAGCTCGCGCGCACGGACATGTTTCTTGAACGGAAGCTCATTGCGTTTTTACTAGTCAGAAAAAGGTGAACAAGGTATCAAAATGCTTGGAAAGATGGGCTAAATATGATAACAGAGAAAATTCGGCGATTCTATGTTGCAAAATGCCAGTACGCGCGAAAACGCGCGCGCATGCGCGTGTGCGCGTTTTTTCGTAAAATGCTTAAAATGGCCTAAAACGTATCCAAAATGAATTTGCGACGATTTTGAACATTTTAAAATTTTGCGCGAGCGCTGACGCGCGCACGTACGCATGCGCGCGCGTTTTTTGACCTGAAATTGACCGGACGGATATTGACCTTGATCATGATAAATATGAATGAGAAACAACTTTTCGTTATGAAGATATGATCATGAGAAGATATTCAGAAAATTTTACAAAATGGCGCCTAGATGACGTCATCAGTCAAGGTCAGGGTTCAAAACCTTATTTTGCTTTGTCCATATGCCTATATATATGTGTGCCAAATTTCAAGGCACTTGATTGAGCCATTTTCAAGTTATCTTGCTAACAAAAAAGTGATTGGAAATAAGAAAAATAAAGAATAATAAATAAAGGCAATTCTAACGAAATTATGAGGTGGTCTGTATGATGTACAGCCCACCTAATAAATAAATAAAGGCAATTCTAACGAAATTATGAGGTGGTCTGTATGATGTACAGCCCACCTAATAAATAAATAAAGGCAATTCTAACGAAATTATGAGGTGGTCTGTATGATGTACAGCCCACCTAATAATAACTAGAATTGTAATACTTGTTTAGAACAAGTATAGGTGGGCTGGTCGAACTAAAATTAAAGACATAATCAAGGGCTCATTTGAGATAGCTTATTGTCTCAGCTACAACATACTCGAAGTTCAGCGTAAACGAAGCTAAAACGAAGAAGATATTGGTCGCGAAAGACGGGAATGTAGAATCCAGTTTTGAAAAAAAGTCATGTCCCATAGAGAATACACGCAAAATGTTAAAAAATGACATGCCTCCTTAAATCGCAAAAATACGCCATGATGCCTTTGTCAAAATGAAAAATCGTGATCATCACATTTGTAGAGAATTGTCTCAGCTAGAACATATCAAAATTTGGAAGAAAATCGATCAACATTTACAGAGATACAATCAATTTTCCAAAAATATGCTGACGTCATAAAATGCAAATTGAAATTTTGAGTTCGGAGGCCATTATGATGACGCCATGAGTTAATTGAGGGTCAAATGAGACATGAAATCATATCTCCGACTCATAATCTATCCAAATATGAAAAAAAACTTGGGAGTTCCCATCCATTCTGAAGAGTTACAATGAATTTTGTATAGGCATGTTTTTGCCCATATATGCTATGTATTACAAGAGCTCGCGCGCACGGACATGTTTCTTGAACGGAAGCTCATTGCGTTTTTACTAGTCAGAAAATGGTGAACAAGGTATCAAAATGCTTGGAAAGATGGGCTAAATATGATAACAGAGAAAATTCGGCGATTCTATGTTGCAAAATGCCAGTACGCGCGAAAACGCGCGCGCATGCGCGTGTGCGCGTTTTTTCGTAAAATGCTTAAAATGGCCTAAAACGTATCCAAAATGAATTTGCGACGATTTTGAACATTTTAAAATTTTGCGCGCGCGCTGACGCGCGCACGTACGCATGCGCGCGCGTTTTTTGACCTGAAATTGACCGGACGGATTTTGACCTTGATCATGATAAATATGAATGAGAAACAACTTTTCGTTATGAAGATATGATCATGAGAAGATATTCAGAAAATTTTACAAAATGGCGCCTAGATGACGTCATCAGTCAAGGTCAGGGTTCAAAACCTTATTTTGCTTTGTCCATATGCCTATATATATGTGTGCCAAATTTCAAGGCACTTGATTGAGCCATTTTCAAGTTATCGTGGTAACAAAAAAGTGATTGGAAATAAGAAAAATAAAGAATAATAATAATAACTAGAATTGTAATACTTGTTTAGAACAAGTATAGGTGGGCTGGTCGAACTAAAATTAAAGACATAATCAAGGGCTCATTTGAGATAGCTTATTGTCTCAGCTACAACATACTCGAAGTTCAGCGTAAACGAAGCTAAAACGAAGAAGATATTGGTCGCGAAAGACGGGAATTTAGAATCCAGTTTTGAAAAAAAGTCATGTCCCATAGAGAATACACGCAAAATGTGAAAAAATGACATACCTCCTTAAATCGCAAAAATACGCCATGATGCCTTTGTCAAAATGAAAAATCGTGATCATCACATTTGTAGAGAATTGTCTCAGATAGAACATATCAAAATTTGGAAGAAAATCGATCAATATTTACAGAGATACAATAAATTTTCCAAAAATATGCTGACGTCATAATATGCAAATTGAAATTTTGAGTTCGGAGGCCATTATGATGACGCCATGAGTTAATTGAGGGTCAAATGAGACATGAAATCATATCTCCGACTCATAATCTATCCAAATATGAAAAAAAAATTGGGAGTTCCCATCCATTCTGAAGAGTTACAATGAATTTTGTATAGGCATGTTTTTGCCCATATATGCTATGTATTACAAGAGCTCGCGCGCACGGACATGTTTCTTGAACGGAAGCTCATTGCGTTTTTACTAGTCAGAAAAAGGTGAACAAGGTATCAAAATGCTTGGAAAGATGGGCTAAATATGATAACAGAGAAAATTCGGCGATTCTATGTTGCAAAATGCCAGTACGCGCGAAAACGCGCGCGCATGCGCGTGTGCGCGTTTTTTCGTAAAATGCTTAAAATGGCCTAAAACGTATCCAAAATGAATTTGCGACGATTTTGAACATTTTAAAATTTTGCGCGCGCGCTGACGCGCGCACGTACGCATGCGCGCGCGTTTTTTGACCTGAAATTGACCGGACGGATATTGACCTTGATCATGATAAATATGAATGAGAAACAACTTTTCGTTATGAAGATATGATCATGAGAAGATATTCAGAAAATTTTACAAAATGGCGCCTAGATGACGTCATCAGTCAAGGTCAGGGTTCAAAACCTTATTTTGCTTTGTCCATATGCCTATATATATGTGTGCCAAATTTCAAGGCACTTGATTGAGCCATTTTCAAGTTATCGTGGTAACAAAAAAGTGATTGGAAATAAGAAAAATAAAGAATAATAATAAACTAGAATAGTAATACTTGTTTAGAACAAGTATAGGTGGGCTGGTCGAACTAAAATTAAAGACATAATCAAGGGCTCATTTGAGATAGCTTATTGTCTCAGCTACAACATACTCGAAGTTCAGCGTAAACGAAGCTAAAACGAAGAAGATATTGGTCGCGAAAGACGGGAATGTAGAATCCAGTTTTGAAAAAAAGTCATGTCCCATAGAGAATACACGCAAAATGTTAAAAAATGACATGCCTCCTTAAATCGCAAAAATACGCCATGATGCCTTTGTCAAAATGAAAAATCGTGGTTATCACATTTGTAGAAAATTGTCTGAGCTAGAACATATCAAAATTTGGAAGAAAATCGATCAACATTTACAGAGATACAATCAATTTTCCAAAAATATGCTGACGTCATAATATGCAAATTGAAATTTTGAGTTCGGAGGCCATTATGATGACGCCATGAGTTAATTGAGGGTCAAATGAGACATGAAATCATATCTCCGACTCATAATCTATCCAAATATGAAAAAAAACTTGGGAGTTCCCATCCATTCTGAAGAGTTACAATGAATTTTGTATAGGCATGTTTTTGCCCATATATGCTATGTATTACAAGAGCTCGCGCGCACGGACATGTTTCTTGAACGGAAGCTCATTGCGTTTTTACTAGTCAGAAAAAGGTGAACAAGGTATCAAAATGCTTGGAAAGATGGGCTAAATATGATAACAGAGAAAATTCGGCGATTCTATGTTGCAAAATGCCAGTACGCGCGAAAACGCGCGCGCATGCGCGTGTGCGCGTTTTTTCGTAAAATGCTTAAAATGGCCTAAAACGTATCCAAAATGAATTTGCGACGATTTTGAACATTTTAAAATTTTGCGCGCGCGCTGACGCGCGCACGTACGCATGCGCGCGCGTTTTTTGACCTGAAATTGACCGGACGGATATTGACCTTGATCATGATAAATATGAATGAGAAACAACTTTTCGTTATGAAGATATGATCATGAGAAGATATTCAGAAAATTTTACAAAATGGCGCCTAGATGACGTCATCAGTCAAGGTCAGGGTTCAAAACCTTATTTTGCTTTGTCCATATGCCTATATATATGTGTGCCAAATTTCAAGGCACTTGATTGAGCCATTTTCAAGTTATCTTGCTAACAAAAAAGTGATTGGAAATAAGAAAAATAAATAATAATAATAAATAAAGGCAATTCTAACGAAATTATGAGGTGGTCTGTATGATGTACAGCCCACCTAATAAATAAATAAATAAATAAATAAAGGCAATTCTAACGAAATTATGAGGTGGTCTGTATGATGTACAGCCCACCTAACTAGAATTGTAATACTTGTTTAGAACAAGTATAGGTGGGCTGGTCGAACTAAAATTAAAGACATAATCAAGGGCTCATTTGAGATAGCTTATTGTCTCAGCTACAACATACTCGAAGTTCAGCGTAAACGAAGCTAAAACGAAGAAGATATTGGTCGCGAAAGACGGGAATGTAGAATCCAGTTTTGAAAAAAAGTCATGTCCCATAGAGAATACACGCAAAATGTTAAAAAATGACATGCCTCCTTAAATCGCAAAAATACGCCATGATGCCTTTGTCAAAATGAAAAATCGTGATCATCACATTTGTAGAGAATTGTCTCAGCTAGAACATATCAAAATTTGGAAGAAAATCGATCAACATTTACAGAGATACAATCAATTTTCCAAAAATATGCTGACGTCATAATATGCAAATTGAAATTTTGAGTTCGGAGGCCATTATGATGACGCCATGAGTTAATTGAGGGTCAAATGAGACATGAAATCATATCTCCGACTCATAATCTATCCAAATATGAAAAAAAACTTGGGAGTTCCCATCCATTCTGAAGAGTTACAATGAATTTTGTATAGGCATGTTTTTGCCCATATATGCTATGTATTACAAGAGCTCGCGCGCACGGACATGTTTCTTGAACGGAAGCTCATTGCGTTTTTACTAGTCAGAAAAAGGTGAACAAGGTATCAAAATGCTTGGAAAGATGGGCTAAATATGATAACAGAGAAAATTCGGTGATTCTATGTTGCAAAATGCCAGTACGCGCGAAAACGCGCGCGCATGCGCGTGTGCGCGTTTTTTCGTAAAATGCTTAAAATGGCCTAAAACGTATCCAAAATGAATTTGCGACGATTTTGAACATTTAAAAATTTTGCGCGCGCGCTGACGCGCGCACGTACGCATGCGCGCGCGTTTTTTGACCTGAAATTGACCGGACGGATATTGACCTTGATCATGATAAATATGAATGAGAAACAACTTTTCGTTATGAAGATATGATCATGAGAAGATATTCAGAAAATTTTACAAAATGGCGCCTAGATGACGTCATCAGTCAAGGTCAGGGTTCAAAACCTTATTTTGCTTTGTCCATATGCCTATATATATGTGTGCCAAATTTCAAGGCACTTGATTGAGCCATTTTCAAGTTATCGTGGTAACAAAAAAGTGATTGGAAATAAGAAAAATAAAGAATAATAATAACTAGAATTGTAATACTTGTTTAGAACAAGTATAGGTGGGCTGGTCGAACTAAAATTAAAGACATAATCAAGGGCTCATTTGAGATAGCTTATTGTCTCAGCTACAACATACTCGAAGTTCAGCGTAAACGAAGCTAAAACGAAGAAGATATTGGTCGCGAAAGACGGGAATGTAGAATCCAGTTTTGAAAAAAAGTCATGTCCCATAGAGAATACACGCAAAATGTTAAAAAATGACATGCCTCCTTAAATCGCAAAAATACGCCATGATGCCTTTGTCAAAATGAAAAATCGTGGTTATTACATTTGTAGAGAATTGTCTCAGCTAGAACATATCAAAATTTGGAAGAAAATCGATCAATATTTACAGAGATACAATAAATTTTCCAAAAATATGCTGACGTCATAATATGCAAATTGAAATTTTGAGTTCGGAGGCCATTATGATGACGCCATGAGTTAATTGAGGATCAAATGAGACATGAAATCATATCTCCGACTCATAATCTATCCAAATATGAAAAAAAACTTGGGAGTTCCCATCCATTCTGAAGAGTTACAATGAAATTTGTATAGGCATGTTTTTGCCCATATATGCTATGTATTACAAGAGCTCGCGCGCACGGACATGTTTCTTGAACGGAAGCTCATTGCGTTTTTACTAGTCAGAAAAAGGTGAACAAGGTATCAAAATGCTTGGAAAGATGGGCTAAATATGATAACAGAGAAAATTCGGCGATTCTATGTTGCAAAATGCCAGTACGCGCGAAAACGCGCGCGCATGCGCGTGTGCGCGTTTTTTCGTAAAATGCTTAAAATGGCCTAAAACGTATCCAAAATGAATTTGCGACGATTTTGAACATTTTAAAATTTTGCGCGCGCGCTGACGCGCGCACGTACGCATGCGCGCGCGTTTTTTGACCTGAAATTGACCGGACGGATATTGACCTTGATCATGATAAATATGAATGAGAAACAACTTTTCGTTATGAAGATATGATCATGAGAAGATATTCAGAAAATTTTACAAAATGGCGCCTAGATGACGTCATCAGTCAAGGTCAGGGTTCAAAACCTTATTTTGCTTTGTCCATATGCCTATATATATGTGTGCCAAATTTCAAGGCACTTGATTGAGCCATTTTCAAGTTATCGTGGTAACAAAAAAGTGATTGGAAATAAGAAATATAAAGAATAATAACTAGAATTGTAATACTTGTTTAGAACAAGTATAGGTGGGCTGGTCGAACTAAAATTAAAGACATAATTAAGGGCTCATTTGAGATAGCTTATTGTCTCAGCTACAACATACTCGAAGTTCAGCGTAAACGAAGCTAAAACGAAGAAGATATTGGTCGCGAAAGACGGGAATGTAGAATCCAGTTTTGAAAAAAAGTCATGTCCAATAGAGAATACACGCAAAATGTTAAAAAATGACATGCCTCCTTAAATCGCAAAAATACGCCATGATGCCTTTGTCAAAATGAAAAATCGTGATCATCACATTTGTAGAGAATTGTCTCAGATAGAACATATCAAAATTTGGAAGAAAATCGATCAATATTTACAGAGATACAATAAATTTTCCAAAAATATGCTGACGTCATAATATGCAAATTGAAATTTTGAGTTCGGAGGCCATTATGATGACGCCATGAGTTAATTGAGGGTCAAATGAGACATGAAATCATATCTCCGACTCATAATCTATCCAAATATGAAAAAAAACTTGGGAGTTCCCATCCATTCTGAAGAGTTACAATGAATTTTGTATAGGCATGTTTTTGCCCATATATGCTATGTATTACAAGAGCGCGCGCGCACGGACATGTTTCTTGAACGGAAGCTCATTGCGTTTTTACTAGTCAGAAAAAGGTGAACAAGGTATCAAAATGCTTGGAAAGATGGGCTAAATATGATAACAGAGAAAATTCGGCGATTCTATGTTGCAAAATGCCAGTACGCGCGAAAACGCGCGCGCATGCGCGTGTGCGCGTTTTTTCGTAAAATGCTTAAAATGGCCTAAAACGTATCCAAAATGAATTTGCGACGATTTTGAACATTTTAAAATTTTGCGCGCGCGCTGACGCGCGCACGTACGCATGCGCGCGCGTTTTTTGACCTGAAATTGACCGGACGGATATTGACCTTGATCATGATAAATATGAATGAGAAACAACTTTTCGTTATGAAGATATGATCATGAGAAGATATTCAGAAAATTTTACAAAATGGCGCCTAGATGACGTCATCAGTCAAGGTCAGGGTTCAAAACCTTATTTTGCTTTGTCCATATGCCTATATATATGTGTGCCAAATTTCAAGGCACTTGATTGAGCCATTTTCAAGTTATCGTGGTAACAAAAAAGTGATTGGAAATAAGAAAAATAAAGAATAAAGGCAATTCTAACGAAATTATGAGGTGGTCTGTATGATGTACAGCCCACCTAATAATAATAATAATAACTAGAATTGTAATACTTGTTTAGAACAAGTATAGGTGGGCTGGTCGAACTAAAATTAAAGACATAATCAAGGGCTCATTTGAGATAGCTTATTGTCTCAGCTACAACATACTCGAAGTTCAGCGTAAACGAAGCTAAAACGAAGAAGATATTGGTCGCGAAAGACGGGAATGTAGAATCCAGTTTTGAAAAAAAGTCATGTCCCATAGAGAATACACGCAAAATGTTAAAAAATGACATGCCTCCTTAAATCGCAAAAATACGCCATGATGCCTTTGTCAAAATGAAAAATCGTGATTATCACATTTGTAGAGAATTGTCTCAGCTAGAACATATCAAAATTTGGAAGAAAATCGATCAACATTTACAGAGATACAATCAATTTTCCAAAAATATGCTGACGTCATAATATGCAAATTGAAATTTTGAGTTCGGAGGCCATTATGATGACGCCATGAGTTAATTGAGGGTCAAATGAGACATGAAATCATATCTCCGACTCATAATCTATCCAAATATGAAAAAAAACTTGGGAGTTCCCATCCATTCTGAAGAGTTACAATGAATTTTGTATAGGCATGTTTTTGCCCATATATGCTATGTATTACAAGAGCTCGCGCGCACGGACATGTTTCTTGAACGGAAGCTCATTGCGTTTTTACTAGTCAGAAAAAGGTGAACAAGGTATCAAAATGCTTGGAAAGATGGGCTAAATATGATAACAGAGAAAATTCGGTGATTCTATGTTGCAAAATGCCAGTACGCGCGAAAACGCGCGCGCATGCGCGTGTGCGCGTTTTTTCGTAAAATGCTTAAAATGGCCTAAAACGTATCCAAAATGAATTTGCGACGATTTTGAACATTTTAAAATTTTGCGCGCGCGCTGACGCGCGCACGTACGCATGCGCGCGCGTTTTTTGACCTGAAATTGACCGGACGGATATTGACCTTGATCATGATAAATATGAATGAGAAACAACTTTTCGTTATGAAGATATGATCATGAGAAGATATTCAGAAAATTTTACAAAATGGCGCCTAGATGACGTCATCAGTCAAGGTCAGGGTTCAAAACCTTATTTTGCTTTGTCCATATGCCTATATATATGTGTGCCAAATTTCAAGGCACTTGATTGAGCCATTTTCAAGTTATCGTGGTAACAAAAAAGTGATTGGAAATAAGAAAAATAAAGAATAATAATAATAAACTAGAATTGTAATACTTGTTTAGAACAAGTATAGGTGGGCTGGTCGAACTAAAATTAAAGACATAATCAAGGGCTCATTTGAGATAGCTTATTGTCTCAGCTACAACATACTCGAAGTTCAGCGTAAACGAAGCTAAAACGAAGAAGATATTGGTCGCGAAAGACGGGAATGTAGAATCCAGTTTTGAAAAAAAGTCATGTCCCATAGAGAATACACGCAAAATGTTAAAAAATGACATGCCTCCTTAAATCGCAAAAATACGCCATGATGCCTTTGTCAAAATGAAAAATCGTGATTATCACCTTTGTAGAGAATTGTCTGAGCTAGAACATATCAAAATTTGGAAGAAAATCGATCAACATTTACAGAGATACAATAAATTTTCCAAAAATATGCTGACGTCATAATATGCAAATTGAAATTTTGAGTTCGGAGGCCATTATGATGACGCCATGAGTTAATTGAGGGTCAAATGAGACATGAAATAATATCTCCGACTCATAATCTATCCAAATATGAAAAAAAACTTGGGAGTTCCCATCCATTCTGAAGAGTTACAATGAATTTTGTATAGGCATGTTTTTGCCCATATATGCTATGTATTACAAGAGCTCGCGCGCACGGACATGTTTCTTGAACGGAAGCTCATTGCGTTTTTACTAGTCAGAAAAAGGTGAACAAGGTATCAAAATGCTTGGAAAGATGGGCTAAATATGATAACAGAGAAAATTCGGCGATTCTATGTTGCAAAATGCCAGTACGCGCGAAAACGCGCGCGCATGCGCGTGTGCGCGTTTTTTCGTAAAATGCTTAAAATGGCCTAAAACGTATCCAAAATGAATTTGCGACGATTTTGAACATTTTAAAATTTTGCGCGCGCGCTGACGCGCGCACGTACGCATGCGCGCGCGTTTTTTGACCTGAAATTGACCGGACGGATATTGACCTTGATCATGATAAATATGAATGACAAACAACTTTTCGTTATGAAGATATGATCATGAGAAGATATTCAGAAAATTTTACAAAATGGCGCCTAGATGACGTCATCAGTCAAGGTCAGGGTTCAAAACCTTATTTTGCTTTGTCCATATGCCTATATATATGTGTGCCAAATTTCAAGGCACTTGATTGAGCCATTTTCAAGTTATCTTGGTAACAAAAAAGTGATTGGAAATAAGAAAAATAAAGAATAACTAGAATTGTAATACTTGTTTAGAACAAGTATAGGTGGGCTGGTCGAACTAAAATTAAAGACATAATCAAGGGCTCATTTGAGATAGCTTATTGTCTCAGCTACAACATACTCGAAGTTCAGCGTAAACGAAGCCAAAACGAAGAAGATATTGGTCGCGAAAGACGGGAATGTAGAATCCAGTTTTGAAAAAAAGTCATGTCCCATAGAGAATACACGCAAAATGTTAAAAAATGACATGCCTCCTTAAATCGCAAAAATACGCCATGATGCCTTTGTCAAAATGAAAAATCGTGGTTATTACATTTGTAGAAAATTGTCTGAGCTAGAACATATCAAAATTTGGAAGAAAATCGATCTACATTTACAGAGATACAATCAATTTTCCAAAAATATGCTGACGTCATAATATGCAAATTGAAATTTTGAGTTCGGAGGCCATTATGATGACGCCATGAGTTAATTGAGGATCAAATGAGACATGAAATCATATCTCCGACTCATAATCTATCCAAATATGAAAAAAAACTTGGGAGTTCCCATCCATTCTGAAGAGTTACAATGAATTTTGTATAGGCATGTTTTTGCCCATATATGCTATGTATTACAAGAGCTCGCGCGCACGGACATGTTTCTTGAACGGAAGCTCATTGCGTTTTTACTAGTCAGAAAAAGGTGAACAAGGTATCAAAATGCTTGGAAAGATGGGCTAAATATGATAACAGAGAAAATTCGGCGATTCTATGTTGCAAAATGCCAGTACGCGCGAAAACGCGCGCGCATGCGCGTGTGCGCGTTTTTTCGTAAAATGCTTAAAATGGCCTAAAACGTATCCAAAATGAATTTGCGACGATTTTGAACATTTTAAAATTTTGCGCGCGCGCTGACGCGCGCACGTACGCATGCGCGCGCGTTTTTTGACCTGAAATTGACCGGACGGATATTGACCTTGATCATGATAAATATGAATGAGAAACAACTTTTCGTTATGAAGATATGATCATGAGAAGATATTCAGAAAATTTTACAAAATGGCGCCTAGATGACGTCATCAGTCAAGGTCAGGGTTCAAAACCTTATTTTGCTTTGTCCATATGCCTATATATATGTGTGCCAAATTTCAAGGCACTTGATTGAGCCATTTTCAAGTTATCTTGGTAACAAAAAAGTGATTGGAAATAAGAAAAATAAAGAATAATAATAACTAGAATTGTAATACTTGTTTAGAACAAGTATAGGTGGGCTGGTCGAACTAAAATTAAAGACATAATCAAGGGCTAATTTGAGATAGCTTATTGTCTCAGCTACAACATACTCGAAGTTCAGCGTAAACGAAGCTAAAACGAAGAAGATATTGGTCGCGAAAGACGGGAATGTAGAATCCAGTTTTGAGAAAAAGTCATGTCCCATAGAGAATACACGCAAAATGTTAAAAAATGACATGCCTCCTTAAATCGCAAAAATACGCCATGATGCCTTTGTCAAAATGAAAAATCGTGGTTATAACATTTGTAGAGAATTGTCTCAGCTAGAACATATCAAAATTTGGAAGAAAATCGATCAATATTTACAGAGATACAATAAATTTTCCAAAAATATGCTGACGTCATAATATGCAAATTGAAATTTTGAGTTCGGAGGCCATTATGATGACGCCATGAGTTAATTGAGGATCAAATGAGACATGAAATCATATCTCCGACTCATAATCTATCCAAATATGAAAAAAAACTTGGGAGTTCCCATCCATTCTGAAGAGTTACAATGAATTTTGTATAGGCATGTTTTTGCCCATATATGCTATGTATTACAAGAGCTCGCGCGCACGGACATGTTTCTTGAACGGAAGCTCATTGCGTTTTTACTAGTCAGAAAAAGGTGAACAAGGTATCAAAATGCTTGGAAAGATGGGCTAAATATGATAACAGAGAAAATTCGGCGATTCTATGTTGCAAAATGCCAGTACGCGCGAAAACGCGCGCGCATGCGCGTGTGCGCGTTTTTTCGTAAAATGCTTAAAATGGCCTAAAACGTATCCAAAATGAATTTGAGACGATTTTGAACATTTTAAAATTTTGCGCGCGCGCTGACGCGCGCACGTACGCATGCGCGCGCGTTTTTTGACCTGAAATTGACCGGACGGATATTGACCTTGATCATGATAAATATGAATGAGAAACAACTTTTCGTTATGAAGATATGATCATGAGAAGATATTCAGAAAATTTTACAAAATGGCGCCTAGATGACGTCATCAGTCAAGGTCAGGGTTCAAAACCTTATTTTGCTTTGTCCATATGCCTATATATATGTGTGCCAAATTTCAAGGCACTTGATTGAGCCATTTTCAAGTTATCGTGGTAACAAAAAAGTGATTGGAAATAAGAAAAATAAAGAATAATAACTAGAATTGTAATACTTGTTTAGAACAAGTATAGGTGGGCTGGTCGAACTAAAATTAAAGACATAATCAAGGGCTCATTTGAGATAGCTTATTGTCTCAGCTACAACATACTCGAAGTTCAGCGTAAACGAAGCTAAAACGAAGAAGATATTGGTCGCGAAAGACGGGAATGTAGAATCCAGTTTTGAAAAAAAGTCATGTCCCATAGAGAATACACGCAAAATGTTAAAAAATGACATGCCTCCTTAAATCGCAAAAATACGCCATGATGCCTTTGTCAAAATGAAAAATTGTGACTATCACATTTGTAGAGAATTGTCTCAGCTAGAACATATCAAAATTTGGAAGAAAATCGATCAACATTTACAGAGATACAATCAATTTTCCAAAAATATGCTGACGTCATAATATGCAAATTGAAATTTTGAGTTCGGAGGCCATTATGATGACGCCATGAGTTAATTGAGGGTCAAATGAGACATGAAATCATATCTCCGACTCATAATCTATCCAAATATGAAAAAAAACTTGGGAGTTCCCATCCATTCTGAAGAGTTACAATGAATTTTGTATAGGCATGTTTTTGCCCATATATGCTATGTATTACAAGAGCTCGCGCGCACGGACATGTTTCTTGAACGGAAGCTCATTGCGTTTTTACTAGTCAGAAAAAGGTGAACAAGGTATCAAAATGCTTGGAAAGATGGGCTAAATATGATAACAGAGAAAATTCGGCGATTCTATGTTGCAAAATGCCAGTACGCGCGAAAACGCGCGCGCATGCGCGTGTGCGCGTTTTTTCGTAAAATGCTTAAAATGGCCTAAAACGTATCCAAAATGAATATGCGACGATTTTGAACATTTTAAAATTTTACGCGCGCGCTGACGCGCGCACGTACGCATGCGCGCGCGTTTTTTGACCTGAAATTGACCGGACGGATATTGACCTTGATCATGATAAATATGAATGAGAAACAACTTTTCGTTATGAAGATATGATCATGAGAAGATATTCAGAAAATTTTACAAAATGGCGCCTAGATGACGTCATCAGTCAAGGTCAGGGTTCAAAACCTTATTTTGCTTTGTCCATATGCCTATATATATGTGTGCCAAATTTCAAGGCACTTGATTGAGCCATTTTCAAGTTATCGTGGTAACAAAAAAGTGATTGGAAATAAGAAAAATAAAGAATAAAGGCAATTCTAACGAAATTATGAGGTGGTCTGTATGATGTACAGCCCACCTAATAATAAATAAATAAATAAATAAAGGCAATTCTAACGAAATTATGAGGTGGTCTGTATGATGTACAGCCCACCTAATAATAACTAGAATTGTAATACTTGTTTAGAACAAGTATAGGTGGGCTGGTCGAACTAAAATTAAAGACATAATCAAGGGCTCATTTGAGATAGCTTATTGTCTCAGCTACAACATACTCGAAGTTCAGCGTAAACGAAGCTAAAACGAAGAAGATATTGGTCGCGAAAGACGGGAATGTAGAATCCAGTTTTGAAAAAAAGTCATGTCCCATAGAGAATACACGCAAAATGTTAAAAAATGACATGCCTCCTTAAATCGCAAAAATACGCCATGATGCCTTTGTCAAAATGAAAAATCGTGGTTATTACATTTGTAGAGAATTGTCTCAGCTAGAACATATCAAAATTTGGAAGAAAATCGATCAATATTTACAGAGATACAATAAAGTTTCCAAAAATATGCTGACGTCATAATATGCAAATTGAAATTTTGAGTTCGGAGGCCATTATGATGACGCCATGAGTTAATTGAGGATCAAATGAGACATGAAATCATATCTCCGACTCATAATCTATCCAAATATGAAAAAAAACTTGGGAGTTCCCATCCATTCTGAAGAGTTACAATGAATTTTGTATAGGCATGTTTTTGCCCATATATGCTATGTATTACAAGAGCTCGCGCGCACGGACATGTTTCTTGAACGGAAGCTCATTGCGTTTTTACTAGTCAGAAAAAGGTGAACAAGGTATCAAAATGCTTGGAAAGATGGGCTAAATATGATAACAGAGAAAATTCGGCGATTCTATGTTGCAAAATGCCAGTACGCGCGAAAACGCGCGCGCATGCGCGTGTGCGCGTTTTTTCGTAAAATGCTTAAAATGGCCTAAAACGTATCCAAAATGAATTTGCGACGATTTTGAACATTTTAAAATTTTGCGCGCGCGCTGACGCGCGCACGTACGCATGCGCGCGCGTTTTTTGACCTGAAATTGACCGGACGGATATTGACCTTGATCATGATAAATATGAATGAGAAACAACTTTTCGTTATGAAGATATGATCATGAGAAGATATTCAGAAAATTTTACAAAATGGCGCCTAGATGACGTCATCAGTCAAGGTCAGGGTTCAAAACCTTATTTTGCTTTGTCCATATGCCTATATATATGTGTGCCAAATTTCAAGGCACTTGATTGAGCCATTTTCAAGTTATCGTGGTAACAAAAAAGTGATTGGAAATAAGAAAAACTAGAATAGTAATACTTGTTTAGAACAAGTATAGGTGGGCTGGTCGAACTAAAATTAAAGACATAATCAAGGGCTCATTTGAGATAGCTTATTGTCTCAGCTACAACATACTCGAA
Source organism: Echinarachnius parma (assembly GCA_037951105.1). Lineage (NCBI taxonomy): Eukaryota > Metazoa > Echinodermata > Echinoidea > Clypeasteroida > Echinarachniidae > Echinarachnius > Echinarachnius parma. The sequence continues at coordinate 25,406 of JBAMJV010010876.1, read as the reverse complement.
GCTCAGCGAAAACAAAACTAAAACGACGGAGATATTGCTCGCGAAAGACGGGAATGTAGAATCCAGTTTTGAAAAAAAGTCATGTCCCATAGAGAATACACGCAAAATGTTAAAAAATGACATACCTCCTTAAATCGCAAAAATACGCCATGATGCCTTTGTCAAAATGAAAAATCGTGATCATCACATTTGTAGAAAATTGTCTGAGCTAGAACATATCAAAATTTGGAAGAAAATCGATCAATATTTACAGAGATACAATAAATTTTCCAAAAATATGCTGACGTCATAATATGCAAATTGAAATTTTGAGTTCGGAGGCCATTATGATGACGCCATGAGTTAATTGAGGGTCAAATGAGACATGAAATCATATCTCCGACTCATAATCTATCCAAATATGAAAAAAAACTTGGGAGTTCCCATCCATTCTGAAGAGTTACAATGAATTTTGTATAGGCATGTTTTTGCCCATATATGCTATGTATTACAAGAGCTCGCGCGCACGGACATGTTTCTTGAACGGAAGCTCATTGCGTTTTTACTAGTCAGAAAAAGGTGAACAAGGTATCAAAATGCTTGGAAAGATGGGCTAAATATGATAACAGAGAAAATTCGGCGATTCTATGTTGCAAAATGCCAGTACGCGCGAAAACGCGCGCGCATGCGCGTGTGCGCGTTTTTACGTAAAATGCTTAAAATGGCCTAAAACGTATCCAAAATGAATTTGCGACGATTTTGAACATTTTAAAATTTTGCGCGCGCGCTGACGCGCGCACGTACGCATGCGCGCGCGTTTTTTGACCTGAAATTGACCGGACGGATATTGACCTTGATCATGATAAATATGAATGAGAAACAACTTTTCGTTATGAAGATATGATCATGAGAAGATATTCAGAAAATTTTACAAAATGGCGCCTAGATGACGTCATCAGTCAAGGTCAGGGTTCAAAACCTTATTTTGCTTTGTCCATATGCCTATATATATGTGTGCCAAATTTCAAGGCACTTGATTGAGCCATTTTCAAGTTATCGTGGTAACAAAAAAGTGATTGGAAATAAGAAAAATAAAGAATAATAATAAATAAATAAATAAATAAATAAATAAAGGCAATTCTAACGAAATTATGAGGTGGTCTGTATGATGTACAGCCCACCTAATAAAGAATAATAATAACTAGAATTGTAATACTTGTTTAGAACAAGTATAGGTGGGCTGGTCGAACTAAAATTAAAGACATAATCAAGGGCTCATTTGAGATAGCTTATTGTCTCAGCTACAACATACTCGAAGTTCAGCGTAAACGAAGCTAAAACGAAGAAGATATTGGTCGCGAAAGACGGGAATGTAGAATCCAGTTTTGAAAAAAAGTCATGTCCCATAGAGAATACACGCAAAATGTTAAAAAATGACATGCCTCCTTAAATTGCAAAAATACGCCATGATGCCTTTGTCAAAATGAAAAATCGTGGTTATTACATTTGTAGAAAATTGTCTGAGCTAGAACATATCAAAATTTGGAAGAAAATCGATCAACATTTACAGAGATACAATAAATTTTCCAAAAATATGCTGACGTCATAATATGCAAATTGAAATTTTGAGTTCGGAGGCCATTATGATGACGCCATGAGTTAATTGAGAGTCAAATGAGACATGAAATCATATCTCCGACTCATAATCTATCCAAATATGAAAAAAAACTTAGGAGTTCCCATCCATTCTGAAGAGTTACAATGAATTTTGTATAGGCATGTTTTTGCCCATATATGCTATGTATTACAAGAGCTCGCGCGCACGGACATGTTTCTTGAACGGAAGCTCATTGCGTTTTTACTAGTCAGAAAAGGGTGAACAAGGTATCAAAATGCTTGGAAAGATGGGCTAAATATGATAACAGAGAAAATTCGGCGATTCTATGTTGCAAAATGCCAGTACGCGCGAAAACGCGCGCGCATGCGCGTGTGCGCGTTTTTTCGTAAAATGCTTAAAATGGCCTAAAACGTATCCAAAATGAATTTGCGACGATTTTGAACATTTTAAAATTTTGCGCGCGCGCTGACGCGCGCACGTACGCATGCGCGCGCGTTTTTTGACCTGAAATTGACCGGACGGATATTGACCTTGATCATGATAAATATGAATGAGAAACAACTTTTCGTTATGAAGATATGATCATGAGAAGATATTCAGAAAATTTTACAAAATGGCGCCTAGATGACGTCATCAGTCAAGGTCAGGGTTCAAAACCTTATTTTGCTTTGTCCATATGCCTATATATATGTGTGCCAAATTTCAAGGCACTTGATTGAGCCATTTTCAAGTTATCGTGGTAACAAAAAAGTGATTGGAAATAAGAAAAATAAATAATAAAGGCAATTCTAACGAAATTATGAGGTGGTCTGTATGATGTACAGCCCACCTAACTAGAATTGTAATACTTGTTTAGAACAAGTATAGGTGGGCTGGTCGAACTAAAATTAAAGACATAATCAAGGGCTCATTTGAGATAGCTTATTGTCTCAGCTACAACATACTCGAAGTTCAGCGTAAACGAAGCTAAAACGAAGAAGATATTGGTCGCGAAAGACGGGAATGTAGAATCCAGTTTTGAAAAAAAGTCATGTCCCATAGAGAATACACGCAAAATGTTAAAAAATGACATGCCTCCTTAAATCGCAAAAATACGCCATGATGCCTTTGTCAAAATGAAAAATCGTGGTTATTACATTTGTAGAGAATTGTCTCAGCTAGAACATATCAAAATTTGGAAGAAAATCGATCAATATTTACAGAGATACAATAAATTTTCCAAAAATATGCTGACGTCATAATATGCAAATTGAAATTTTGAGTTCGGAGGCCATTATGATGACGCCATGAGTTAATTGAGGATCAAATGAGACATGAAATCATATCTCCGACTCATAATCTATCCAAATATGAAAAAAAACTTGGGAGTTCCCATCCATTCTGAAGAGTTACAATGAATTTTGTATAGGCATGTTTTTGCCCATATATGCTATGTATTACAAGAGCTCGCGCGCACGGACATGTTTCTTGAACGGAAGCTCATTGCGTTTTTACTAGTCAGAAAAAGGTGAACAAGGTATCAAAATGCTTGGAAAGATGGGCTAAATATGATAACAGAGAAAATTCGGCGATTCTATGTTGCAAAATGCCAGTACGCGCGAAAACGCGCGCGCATGCGCGTGTGCGCGTTTTTTCGTAAAATGCTTAAAATGGCCTAAAACGTATCCAAAATGAATTTGCGACGATTTTGAACATTTTATAATTTTGCGCGCGCGCTGACGCGCGCACGTACGCATGCGCGCGCGTTTTTTGACCTGAAATTGACCGGACGGATATTGACCTTGATCATGATAAATATGAATGAGAAACAACTTTTCGTTATGAAGATATGATCATGAGAAGATATTCAGAAAATTTTACAAAATGGCGCCTAGATGACGTCATCAGTCAAGGTCAGGGTTCAAAACCTTATTTTGCTTTGTCCATATGCCTATATATATGTGTGCCAAATTTCAAGGCACTTGATTGAGCCATTTTCAAGTTATCGTGGTAACAAAAAAGTGATTGGAAATAAGAAAAATAAAGAATAATAATAATAATAATAATAATAATAAATAAAGGCAATTCTAACGAAATTATGAGGTGGTCTGTATGATGTACAGCCCACCTAATAAATAAATAAATAAAGGCAATTCTAACGAAATTATGAGGTGGTCTGTATGATGTACAGCCCACCTAATAAACTAGAATTGTAATACTTGTTTAGAACAAGTATAGGTGGGCTGGTCGAACTAAAATTAAAGACATAATCAAGGGCTCATTTGAGATAGCTTATTGTCTCAGCTACAACATACTCGAAGTTCAGCGTAAACGAAGCTAAAACGAAGAAGATATTGGTCGCGAAAGACGGGAATGTAGAATCCAGTTTTGAAAAAAAGTCATGTCCCATAGAGAATACACGCAAAATGTTAAAAAATGACATGCCTCCTTAAATCGCAAAAATACGCCATGATGCCTTTGTCAAAATGAAAAATCGTGATTATCACATTTGTAGAGAATTGTCTCAGCTAGAACATATCAAAATTTGGAAGAAAATCGATCATAATTTACAGAGATACAATCAATTTTCCAAAAATATGCTGACGTCATAATATGCAAATTGAAATTTTGAGTTCGGAGGCCATTATGATGACGCCATGAGTTAATTGAGGGTCAAATGAGACATGAAATCATATCTCCGACTCATAATCTATCCAAATATGAAAAAAAACTTGGGAGTTCCCATCCATTCTGAAGAGTTACAATGAATTTTGTATAGGCATGTTTTTGCCCATATATGCTATGTATTACAAGAGCTCGCGCGCACGGACATGTTTCTTGAACGGAAGCTCATTGCGTTTTTACTAGTCAGAAAAAGGTGAAAAAGGTATCAAAATGCTTGGAAAGATGGGCTAAATATGATAACAGAGAAAATTCGGCGATTCTATGTTGCAAAATGCCAGTACGCGCGAAAACGCGCGCGCATGCGCGTGTGCGCGTTTTTTCGTAAAATGCTTAAAATGGCCTAAAACGTATCCAAAATGAATTTGCGACGATTTTGAACATTTTAAAATTTTGCGCGCGCGCTGACGCGCGCACGTACGCATGCGCGCGCGTTTTTTGACCTGAAATTGACCGGACGGATTTTGACCTTGATCATGATAAATATGAATGAGAAACAACTTTTCGTTATGAAGATATGATCATGAGAAGATATTCAGAAAATTTTACAAAATGGCGCCTAGATGACGTCATCAGTCAAGGTCAGGGTTCAAAACCTTATTTTGCTTTGTCCATATGCCTATATATATGTGTGCCAAATTTCAAGGCACTTGATTGAGCCATTTTCAAGTTATCGTGGTAACAAAAAAGTGATTGGAAATAAGAAAAATAAAGAAGAATAATAATAATAATAACTAGAATTGTAATACTTGTTTAGAACAAGTATAGGTGGGCTGGTCGAACTAAAATTAAAGACATAATCAAGGGCTCATTTGAGATAGCTTATTGTCTCAGCTACAACATACTCGAAGCTCAGCGAAAACAAAACTAAAACGACGGAGATATTGCTCGCGAAAGACGGGAATGTAGAATCCAGTTTTGAAAAAAAAAAGTCATGTCCCATAGAGAATACACGCAAAATGTGAAAAAATGACATACCTCCTTAAATCGCAAAAATACGCCATGATGCCTTTGTCAAAATGAAAAATCGTGATCATCACATTTGTAGAGAATTGTCTCAGATAGAACATATCAAAATTTGGAAGAAAATCGATCAATATTTACAGAGATACAATAAATTTTCCAAAAATATGCTGACGTCATAATATGCAAATTGAAATTTTGAGTTCGGAGGCCATTATGATGACGCCATGAGTTAATTGAGGGTCAAATGAGACATGAAATCATATCTCCGACTCATAATCTATCCAAATATGAAAAAAAACTTGGGAGTTCCCATCCATTCTGAAGAGTTACAATGAATTTTGTATAGGCATGTTTTTGCCCATATATGCTATGTATTACAAGAGCTCGCGCGCACGGACATGTTTCTTGAACGGAAGCTCATTGCGTTTTTACTAGTCAGAAAAAGGTGAACAAGGTATCAAAATGCTTGGAAAGATGGGCTAAATATGATAACAGAGAAAATTCGGCGATTCTATGTTGCAAAATGCCAGTACGCGCGAAAACGCGCGCGCATGCGCGTGTGCGCGTTTTTTCGTAAAATGCTTAAAATGGCCTAAAACGTATCCAAAATGAATTTGCGACGATTTTGAACATTTTAAAATTTTGCGCGCGCGCTGACGCGCGCACGTACGCATGCGCGCGCGTTTTTTGACCTGAAATTGACCGGACGGATATTGACCTTGATCATGATAAATATGAATGAGAAACAACTTTTCGTTATGAAGATATGATCATGAGAAGATATTCAGAAAATTTTACAAAATGGCGCCTAGATGACGTCATCAGTCAAGGTCAGGGTTCAAAACCTTATTTTGCTTTGTCCATATGCCTATATATATGTGTGCCAAATTTCAAGGCACTTGATTGAGCCATTTTCAAGTTATCTTGCTAACAAAAAAGTGATTGGAAATAAGAAAAATAAAGAATAATAATAATAAAGGCAATTCTAACGAAATTATGAGGTGGTCTGTATGATGTACAGCCCACCTAATAAATAAAGGCAATTCTAACAAAATTATGAGGTGGTCTGTATGATGTACAGCCCACCTAATAATAATAAATAAAGGCAATTCTAACGAAATTATGAGGTGGTCTGTATGATGTACAGCCCACCTAATAAATAATAATAATAATAATAATAATAAAGAAAGGCAATTCTAACGAAATTATGAGGTGGTCTGTATGATGTACAGCCCACCTAATAATAATAAAGAAAGGCAATTCTAACGAAATTATGAGGTGGTCTGTATGATGTACAGCCCACCTAATAAATAAAGGCAATTCTAACGAAATTATGAGGTGGTCTGTATGATGTACAGCCCACCTAATAAATAAATAAAGGCAATTCTAACGAAATTATGAGGTGGTCTGTATGATGTACAGCCCACCTAATAAAGGCAATTCTAACGAAATTATGAGGTGGTCTGTATGATGTACAGCCCACCTAATAAAGGCAATTCTAACGAAATTATGAGGTGGTCTGTATGATGTACAGCCCACCTAATAAATAAATAAAGGCAATTATAACGAAATTATGAGGTGGTCTGTATGATGTACAGCCCACCTAATAAAGGCAATTCTAACGAAATTATGAGGTGGTCTGTATGATGTACAGCCCACCTAACTAGATGTTGAATTCGTCACGTTTGACGAATTAATGTTATACATATCGATTTATTATGATAAAAAGGATGATTCCAAAAAATAACTACTCAATCATCATAGAAATAATAGCAGATACCCCCCCCCCCCCCCCCCCCCTAATAAAAAGAAAAAAAGAAGAAAAAAGAAAGTAAAAAAAAACATTGCCTTGGATTCGAACCCACGCCCCTTGGATCTTGCGTCCCAACTTGTCCACGAGACCAACATAACATCTCTTGTGAGAAATGGAAAATCTGGGAATATATATCAGTGATTGGACTTGTCAATGTACGATATTCAGCCGTCTAGACTTTTTTCTCCAAAACGCGGAGGAATGATGACGTCATTCTTTTTTCATAAAATGAATCATAAACACTACTTAAGTTGTTATAATCTGTAGTTTTATGCTGGATTTGGCATGAAGGTAATGCTATCTTTCATAATTAGCCGAAAGTCTGGATAAATCTGGTGAATAACAGCTTTTGTTGATTATTAAGTGCAAGTCATGCATTTCTGGAATCCTTGAGACAAGACAATTGACCGAATTATTCGCCGATAGATGGCGCTATTGCAAGAAAAGTCATGGAGCATTGCAGGATAATTGTAAATTGAAAACAACTAATGTATTTTAATGTTTTAGCTCTGAAAATTGTTTCGACTGACTTCTTCGGATATTATAATATGATTTTCAATGACTAATGATTTATCTGGGCCAGCATTAAAGTGATAATTCTCATCTTCTTTCCTGAACGGCAACATGACATTTGCTTAGTAACTTCTCACAATAACTGCTTATATTTCAAGCCTGGCATTTGTGATCTTGAGGACTATGCATTGGTAACCAGGAGTAGCGCTCTTGTGAGTCAGCTAGTAGTTAATATATGCTTGATGGAAGTGATGGTAAGTGAGACATGTTAATACCCTTAAATAAATAAAGCATTTGGTACTATTTTATCTACTTTGTATGTCCAATGTTGGCTTTTCATGGCCGTTTGACACACGCATACATGATGAACGGAGCGTTTTCGTGCGTGAGTGTTATGTTATTAAATGGACCTCGAGTCTAAATTGTTCTAAAAGTCTACACAGATTCTTGAACGTGCAAATAATTAATGGTTAGTTAAATACGGAACAGTGAGTTATTTTGACATATGAACCTAATTTACATATCCTGAACGCCATTTTCATAATCCGATCTTATCTTATGAAATGTTCCTTTCATTATACCCTACATGTGTGCTGAATTTCACGTCCATGGCGTACGTGGTTATTGAGTATTCATGCTTGATTTATTTGACCTTTGAGGGTAAATATGACAATGAAATATGCATTTTCGCGATTTGGTGTTAACTTATGAAATGATGGGGTTGCAAATCCCTATCTACATGGGAAATCTTAAATTGATAGCATAATTTCTTCAGCAGTTATATGTCGATAACATACGTTTTGGCTAAACCTCAATTGTTATCAGATTTGGACTCTTATTTACAATCAAACAATTCATCAGGATCCAGATAACATAACGAATTGTTGTGAAAAGATTGCGAATAGAGCAGGACATCAGCTACGATATATCAAAATTTGGGAGTACATTGATGGAGAATAAGTGAGATATGGTCAAAAGTACACTATGGTCGATTTCAACATTGATTGAAATTGAGTAAAATTCGCATTTTCAACTTTAACCGTCAATACGATGACTTTATAACATTTACTCGGCATAGATGAGGTATGAATTCGTATCTACAACTCATAATCTATCCGAATATTAAAAGAAAATTGGATATTTGTGGACTTTTTAAAAAGTTATGGCCGAATAAAAAAAGGATGTTTTTACCATGTTTTGCCATTTTGCGTGCGCGCGTAATTTTGACTTTGACGCGCGCGTACTCCGTTATTATGAGTCAACAATGACTCAAATTGATAGGGTGTGTTGAGGGATCCATAAGAAATCCAAAACATGTGAAAAAACGATAATTTTCTTATTCATTCGCGTTACGCGCGCAAATACGCGCGCGCCGACGCGCACGCGCGGAATTTTTTGAAACGCTTAAAATTGTCTGAAACATATAGTAAATTACTCGGGTTGGGGTTTTGAGCATTTAAAAAAAAAAAAATTAATTGACGGACGCGTACGCGCGCGTCTCCGAGTGTAATTGCACGCGCATGAGCTTAAAAGATGACTATTGACCTGATTAATATTGATACGAAATTTGAATTGAAATTGATATTTCATAACTGAGATAAAATGATTATTAAAATTTGACAAAATGGCGTCCTGATGACGTCACAGTCATGAAAAGGTTACCAGTTCTAAGTTAGATCATGATCTATCATCATGTAAAGATTCATGACAATTGATTTATGTGATCTTGAGATATGCGACGCACAAAATTAGGAAGAAGAAGAAGAAGAATAAATAATAAAAATCTTGACGAAATCAATAAGGTTATACATATATATATGTATAACCTAATTAAAGACATAATCAAGGGCTAATTTGAGATAGCTTATTGTCTCAGCTACAACATACTCGAAGTTCAGCGTAAACGAAGCTAAAACGAAGAAGATATTGGTCGCGAAAGACGGGAATGTAGAATCCATTTTTGAAAAAAAGTCATGTCCCATAGAGAATACACGCAAAATGTTAAAAAATGACATGCCTCCTTAAATCGCAAAAATACGCCATGATGCCTTTGTCAAAATGAAAAATCGTGATCATCACATTTGTAGAGAATTGTCTCAGATAGAACATATCAAAATTTGGAAGAAAATCGATCAATATTTACAGAGATACAATAAATTTTCCAAAAATATGCTGACGTCATAATATGCAAATTGAAATTTTGAGTTCGGAGGCCATTATGATGACGCCATGAGTTAATTGAGGGTCAAATGAGACATGAAATCATATCTCCGACTCATAATCTATCCAAATATGAAAAAAAACTTGGGAGTTCCCATCCATTCTGAAGAGTTACAATGAATTTTGTATAGGCATGTTTTTGCCCATATATGCTATGTATTACAAGAGCTCGCGCGCACGGACATGTTTCTTGAACGGAAGCTCATTGCGTTTTTACTAGTCAGAAAAAGGTGAACAAGGTATCAAAATGCTTGGAAAGATGGGCTAAATATGATAACAGAGAAAATTCGGCGATTCTATGTTGCAAAATGCCAGTACGCGCGAAAACGTGCGCGCATGCGCGTGTGCGCGTTTTTTTGTAAAATGCTTAAAATGGCCTAAAACGTATCCAAAATGAATTTGCGACGATTTTGAACATTTTAAAATTTTGCGCGCGCGCTGACGCGCGCACGTACGCATGCGCGCGCGTTTTTTGACCTGAAATTGACCGGACGGATATTGACCTTGATCATGATAAATATGAATGAGAAACAACTTTTCGTTATGAAGATATGATCATGAGAAGATATTCAGAAAATTTTACAAAATGGCGCCTAGATGACGTCATCAGTCAAGGTCAGGGTTCAAAACCTTATTTTGCTTTGTCCATATGCCTATATATATGTGTGCCAAATTTCAAGGCACTTGATTGAGCCATTTTCAAGTTATCTTGCTCACAAAAAAGTGATTGGAAATAAGAAAAATAAATAATAATAATAATAATAATAATAAAGAAAGGCAATTCTAACGAAATTATGAGGTGGTCTGTATGATGTACAGCCCACCTAATAAAGGCAATTCTAACGAAATTATGAGGTGGTCTGTATGATGTACAGCCCACCTAATAAATAAATAAATAAATAAAGGCAATTCTAACGAAATTATGAGGTGGTCTGTATGATGTACAGCCCACCTAATAATAAAGGCAATTCTAACGAAATTATGAGGTGGTCTGTATGATGTACAGCCCACCTAATTAACTTTTGGTGGAAAGGGGGCAGTGAATTTTTCTAAAAACCTTACTTATAGGTGTCCATCTTCTCGTGTTCCTTCACAATGAAGTATATTACTATTTACGTTTTTGTTTAAAGTCTTACCTTGAGAAGAGTAAGTGTTTTTAGGTCGCAACTTACAGGTCACACGAAACGCTCGGAAACACGACTGATTATTACCAATTGTCGCTAGTAATTGAAAGGTTCCTTGGCCATGTTGGTGGACCGTTTCGAGCGTGATGTGGAATTCTAAAAGATAATGAGGAAGATGATTAGATAATTAGACACAATCAAATTGTTTTCTTGGTTATCACATGGAATGCATTTCATCAATTACATGTAAATTCGGTTTAGTTAGCGTTATGTTAAACTGATGATGTCAATTATAAACTTGTTACACTCTCGAGGAATATGCCATATGTCATTGAACTTCTTTACCGATGAAGGACAATGACGGGAATTGTGTGCGTGTTTGTTTGTTGATTGTTCAATGCATGTGAGTGTGTGTGTGTGTGTGTGTGTGTGTGTGTGTGTGTGTGTGTGTGTGTGTGTGTGTGTGTGTGTGTGTGTGTGTGTGCGTGTGTGTGTGTGTGTGTGTGTGTGTGTGTGTGTGTGTGTGTGTGTGTGTGTGTGTGTGTGTGTGTGTGTGTGTGTGTGTGTGTGTGTGTGTGTGTGTGTGTGTGTGTGTGTGTGTGTGTGTGTGTGTGTGTGTGTGTGTGTGTGTGTGTGTGTGTGTGTGTGTGCGTGTGCACGTGTGAGCGAGTGAGTATGCAGGGGAGTGGGGTTGGGGAGCGGGGGGGGGGGGGGGGGTAGGGGGTAGAGGGTGTTTGTTTGTTTGTTTGTTTTTTGTTTGTTATCATAGATTAAAAACCTCCAATTATTATTATTCGTTTGTAGTTCATAATTATGTGATGTAAGATTTGTAATTGTTTATGTATGTAAGGTAATTATTTATACTTTTTTTCATTAGAATTGTAATTTGTTTTATTCTCTGTTTAAGATGTTCACATTGGACATATTTTGTTTATGTATATTCAATTGTAAATGTTTTAATTTGGAGGAATAAAAAATCACTTAAACAAAAAAAAAGTGTGCGCGTGTGCGTGTGCGTGTGCGTGTGCGTGTGCGTGTGTGTGCCTGGTTGCCTGTTAACTGTCACACACAAATTGGGTGTCCCCGGTTTCAAATGTGTGTGTCCCCACTTGCATTTAAAAAATACCACACACAACCGTCCGCGGATGGGGGGTTAAATAGACTCAAAATTACCGTCCCCGATTTGCACCAATTACAATTATGTGTGTGTGTGTATGTGTGTGTGTGTGTGCGTGTGTGTGTGTGTGCGTGTGTATCTGCTGTATTTGATATTGCATTCTCGCTTGTTGGTGGGTTGATTCGTATATGTATTTATTCATTTGTTGACTAATTGTTTGTCCCGTATATTGCCCTCTTGAGGGTTCAATACGTATAAGATAGGAAGATTGTTATTGGTAAGAAAAGTGACGAGCAGTTTATTCCGTATTGCAGCGTCATCATTGTAACACATAACACATGTCCACTATTATATACTGTGAACCTTTTCCATAGTAGAAACCACTGATGAAATTTCATTCTTTGCATCGATGTTTGAATCCTCTTTTTAAAAGTCATTAATATCGTAGGAGTATATTGCAAATGCGTCAGTGACATTATATGATCCAGTCTATAATTATGTTGTATTCAGTTGCTCAAACACGCCGTAATTATAAACGCCGGTATACGACGTCGTAACGTCGTATCCTTATTTTGTACACCATTTTTGAAGTCCATAATGTAATATACATTTAAAATGCATACAAAACTTGCAATGCTAAATCATCGCATCCCTGACTATTAGGTGAAGGTGAATGTAGCGCACTTTCAACTGATATGAATTTAGAGGTTGTAGTTTTTCTGCCAAATCATTACACTAGGGATCGCTGTGACGGTTTCTAGAGAGTGGTGACGGCGTACGTCAGTTTGCATGAGTTAGTTTGTGTGTACGTGTATGTGTGTGTGTGTGTGTGTGTGTGTGTGTGTGTGTGTGTGTGTGTGTGTGTGTGTGTGTGTGTGTGTGTGTGTGTGTGTGTGTGTGTGTGTGTGTGTGTGTGTGTGTGTGTGTGTGTGTGTGTGTGTGTGTGTGCGTATGTATGTATGTATGTGTATGTATGTGTGTTCGTGTATGTGTGTTTGTGTAAGTGTTTTTGTAAGTGTACTTGTGTGCGAATGTTTAAGTTTGTTTCCTGTATGTGCATTTTTCTACGTGCATACATGTAGGTTTATTATACATGCCACATTAAAAACATACACAAAACGTATCCGTAGTTTTACATCGCTGTTATGTGATTGATTGTAATATAACTTTACGCATAGAAACATATGATAAACAAGCGAGTGAAATGCGCCAATAAATTGTAAGAATTAGCCTCTCTTTGTGATGCACAATCCAGCGCTGATATTCAATAAATTTGCTTAGAATTTTCTAGGCTAATAACTCATATTAATATCATCGTTTATTCAGTAAAAACAAAATGTAAATGTAATATAGGCATCATACCATTACAATTTGTGTAAGATTTTAAGTTGATTAATTAATCGAATCTCAATTTTATACCGGCCCTGGCCCTCAGGCTATTTATCACAAACTGCGAAGTGTAGCTATTAGGTGAAATTGAGACTGGACATGATTAAAAATAATGTTTGTTGTTTTATGGGAATCGCCTTTCCCTCTATTTCTAACCAACCATTTCTTCGATAACCATGTTGCAGAAAGAGATGCAATCGATTGTAAAGTTGCAATTAATTGTAAGTCCGATCATGTGACCAAATGCGCACATCTGATTGGTTCAAATGCGCACATTTTCTGACTTGCAATTAATTGCAACTTTGCACTCGATTGCATCTCTTTCTGCAACGGGACCGTACCCAGCTGACCATTCGAACTTCAAGTCGACTATTTCATGAACACCGATAGCATGTATATATACAAGGCCGACCAATAGATGGCGACATCATCAAGTATCCACGGATCCAACTGTTGATGCTCGATTTCGACACATTTAAATAAGCGGCCTCAGTACGAATTTGGAGACATTGTGGAAAATGTCAAAGCAGTCAATGTAGTGCCCAAAAATGCATGGTGACCAAGGATGATTTAGCCCCGAAAAAAGCCCCCCTAAATAAATAATTAAATAAATAAATAAATAAATAAACAAATCAATCAATCAATCAATAAATAGATAAATAAATAAATATCTAAATAAATAAATAAATAAATAAATAAATAAATAAATAAATAAATAAATAAATAAATAAATAAATAAATAAATAAATAAATAAATAAATAAATAAATAAATAAATAATACAAATCAAATGAGCCTTACTATTGAGTTTAATGTAAACCACATTTTATTTGTTAAAGGGTGACTAAATTAAAAACGCATGTTGACTTTGGTTGATCTATAATAATGAATGCATCACATATTTGTTGACTATTTGATGTACATTTTTGTCATATTTTTAATATTATTTTTCTATTATTTTTGTTCTACCTTCTAAGATCCGCCCCTAAAAAAACCCTCCTCCATTGACTTTTCTGACATCACAATACATTCAACCATCGATCAGCTAGATAAACATAAACAAAAGATATGTTCTCACCCACTGAGTACCTTATTGCATTAGCATTGGATGTTTTCATTGAAACCTTTTCATGGTGAGTGGGCATTGTATAAAACATACAATACTATTGTAAACAGGTGGTTAGTTGACATACCAATGTCTTTTGTTCATCTAGCTGACTAATGGTTGAATGGTATTATGATATCACAGAAGTCAATAGCTTCTCGCGGGGTTTTTTAAGGGGTGAAGCTTAGCAGGTAGAAAACAGTAATAGAAAAAAATAATATAAAAAATATGACAAAAATGTACATCAAATAGTCAACAGATATGTGATGTATTCATTATTATAGATCAACCAAAGTCAACATGCGTTTTTAATTTAGTCACCCTTTAAGTGTTTTCTAGTGATACGCGGGAAAGCATTACATTGTATATCTAAGCCCCGAAACTGATTATCTCCCCAAGCAGCGATCTAACTTTGTAAAAAAAAAATATATAATAAAAGCTATATTTGTTGCCAGAAGGCAATTAATAAAAAATGCTTATATTCTTCAGATCAGGTCTGTTTCTGTCGTGTCGTCTAACTGTCTCGTATTTTCGCTCTTAGTTTATCATCATTTGTCTTGTTTTCATTGAAAATGCAAACCGCAGCTGGTCAGTAACGGGATGTTGCTGGAAGGATGTGGCTTGTTATTTGAAAAGGAACTGTGGAGAGGTTTGATAGACATTCGAGAGCATTTGTCATCCATTACTTCATGTTCATTACAAAAAGTTACGAATTACAACTAACATGATTAAAGGGATATTGTCCAAATCCACAAAACTTAATTATATAGAAATTTAGTAGTTATCTCACACCGTGTTGTATTGGTATTAACAATAGAAGCGTGGTCTGCGTGGAACAGGATTTGGTATTTCGAATTTCCATTTTGCTCAACAGATATTTACGATTGAGGTGTTCGGATGTTAAACTATCTACCGGATCGTTTTATAAGCCATAGGCGTACCCACGGGGGGGGGGGGGACAACCCTCCCCCCCCCCCCCTTGATGAAAAAAGGGCTGTTTGGGGGGGGGGGGGTTCAAACCCCCGCCCCCCTTTACAAAATGTAAGCGGTCTCGAGGCCACTTTTAGTGGTCTCGACCATCATAACCAATCGTCTCGGCCCCCGAAAACCAAGTGGTCTCGGTCTCGACCTTGACATTTTTGACGGATCTCGGTCTCGGCCTCAATAATTTTAGAAGGACATCCCCTTCCCTCCCCCCTCCCTCAATTTTTTTGGCGGACGTCCCCCCCCCCCCCTCAAAAAATCCTCACCGACACCCCCTTCGAAAGAATCTTCACCGACACCCCCCCTCGAAAAATCCTCACCGCCCCCCTCGAAAATTCTTTACCTACGCCCCCCCTCGAAAAATCCTTACCGCCACCCCCCCCCCTCGAAAATCTTCACCGACACCCCCCCCCCCTCGAAAATGTTCACCGACATCCCCCCCTCGAAAATGTTGACGACGAAATACCCCCCCCCCCCCCTTGATAAAAATCCTGGGTACGCCACTGGTTTAAGCCGTGTAAGTAAGTAAGTGCAACGAGTTAGTGAATATCACTTTAGATTTTCGCCCATTTCTCGGCCAAATAACATCCAATTAACGTGAAATGTTCACACATTACCTTCTGGACATATCAGATCACACCGGTACATTTTATTAACCACGCAACCAGTACATTTTATTAACCACGCATCACTTTTTGTTACTAGATCCCTTTAAGTAATGCATTTGTCATGCTAGGAGACTATTCCTGTCCATAATGTGGTTGAGCCTTTCAGAGAAAGGGTTAGGTTGGGTTGGGTTCCACAAATATTATAGAAACCCCTTCTTTTCTGGTAAAGTAGACAACAAAGTTGTATGGAATTATATTATGTTCGTTGGCTTGAAATTAGACAAATTACAAGAGAGAGAGATAAGGGAAAACCTGGGAAAATGTACATACGAGAGGTAGAGGGAAGGACATTGAGAAAATTGAGACATGATTGCTGGTTAATACACAACAAAGATTCCTTCAAGTTTCATGACACACATGTGTAACGTCACATTACAGGAAGTCATAAAGAATATGGAAAGAAGTGAATTAATATCGTGCTACCTAATTATTTTGTAAACCATACAACACTATGATAAGGAGTCCCAGCCCTGGATTAACAAGATTAACTGGTTTTCGGGTAAAACCAAATCATTTTTTAGAAAATGTAGCTAATTTCTTGGGAAACACGCATAATTCTGGCAGAATCATCCGTTTTTTTTTTGTACAGATAAGAAATTTGTAAGTAAGGCAATCATCTCCAGCACCCCTTGAAAATCTTCGCTTGTTCGCCCATGTGTATTAAAGTTTTCTGTCTGCTATTGTATGCTGCAGAAAATGTGAATGGTGTACGGGCACGTTTTTACCGAGGGGGGATATCTTTGGCGCGAACGAATGTCATCCTCCAGCATGTCCAGTTTTTAACCTGATAAGCAAAAAATTCAATTTATGTGATTTGGACATGATATGACATATTCTCAGATGAGTTTGCCCGAATACACATATACTATGACATGAGTTAGCCCGAATGTGACATGACTAAACTCGAAAATTACACGGTAATACACTATAACTTTTGCCGATTATATGATAACCAATTTCAATCTGGGAGGCAGCATGCAGTTCTTCCCACTCCCCCCCCCCCCCCCCCCCCCGTACGCCTATATGACAATGTCGAAATATTATCATTGATTTATCGACTATAGATCGAGTTTCCGCTCATCCATAGTTGTAAAATCCTGTGAAGGTTTTCCTTCCTATAGTCAGGTATAGTTATATAGCTGTTGAAAAACAAGTCCCCAGCAAATCGGAAATCGTTAGCTACGTTTGCTTGTTGCCAAATCCGCTAAAGTTTTTTGTTGTTTTTTCGCTCTTCCTTAATTTACTTTATTTCCCGGTATGGTGCTATTCTGTCTGTCTGTTCTATTCTGTCTATAGATCCCAATCTATATAATACTCTCTCTCTCTCTCTCTCTCTCTCGTTGCTATAGAGTTTTCTGTTTTTTATTTCTTCTATTCAATTGATTTCGTTTTGTTGTGTGTGTGTTTTGTTTTTTTGTCACCTGTGTATCTCTTCACATCACTCTCTCGTATATTATCATATAATTTCTCTTCGCCACCTATATATTGTATCATGATTAGCTACTTTTTACCATTGATATTGTCTATCATTACTACTCCTCTCTCTCTCTCTCTTTCCCACTCTTTCTGATTTGTCTGATTTTCCATCTGATTAATTTACGTGTAAACTACATACTTCTTTCTTCTTCTTTCCGTCCTCTTCCCCTCTCTCTAGTTCTCTTTTGTTTTGTATGTTTTTTTTTCTTCTCATTTTCACTATCTCCCCCCCCCCCCCCCCCCCCTCTCTCCCCTCTCTCCCTCACTCGGTCCCTTCTCTTGTTGCGTATGCCTCTTTCTTTCTGTTTCCTCCATTCGTATAATATACCGTTATCCGCATCCCTGTATTCTATATACTCTATCCAATTAACAGGAAATGTTGGTTGCTTGTTACGCTTTCCTATCAAACTGGTGTCGGAAGTTGGACCGATTCACGGTTGACAGGTTCTACCGAATAATACATAATACACATAATACATCTGTATTGACATACCGATATCACTTTATATCAACACTGCAATAGACCAGACCAATAGTTCATTCCTGCAATAGGACCAACTACTGGAAGTAAATTCCTGTTCTTCATATTCATGTTCGTGGTCCGGAGTACAATTGTGGTATAATCACTAACCGAACATAATTTAGGATCCTTCACAGTATTTTGTTATACATTTTTTTTTACATTTTTATATAGTGCGTGGCAGCATTCATTCAAACGGGATATTTGTTACCAGTTGGTAATTACGTCAACGGTTCTGCTGGAAAACTGTGGTGATTGATTGTATTCAACCGGTTCGGTAATAGGTAAGAACGAAATTAGAGTTAATGCGAACAATTTTGACTTAACATGTTGCTTATATTTTCAAAATGGTTTAGCAAAAACACTTTTTAGTTACTGTTTGACTATACTTTAGTATAATATAACACACATCGAAATTAGTTTAAACCATGAGCGGTGTAGTGATATAATACTTATTTCATTTGTTAATGCCATGTAGATATACACTACGTTTGTCTTGTCACTTTATTACATCACACTAACATAACCAGAAATACATGTATGTGTTGAGAGACGTTGACATTTAATTTCAAAGTTTAAGGTCATACATTTTGCTAATTATTCAGCTCATTAATAGCCATTTAAACAAGTTCTAATTTAATTTCAAGTCAATACTTTCCATGTGAATTAAACTTTGAATCGAATGCTAGTGGAATGTAGGTTATAGGTAGAATCAATAGGACGTGCAACCGCGTAATTATTCAATATTGGAACGTTTACCTTTACATATTTGATATTTCGGTATGCCATAAGGATATTTACATTTTGGTGTGTATATTGTTCGTTTACTTGACCACAATCATACGGTATAAATGAACAATCCCTAACTAGAGATGAATACTAGCGCCAGTAACCATTGTGAGCAATATTATACAGTTGTTAACTGGTGGTGGAGGGAAAAGCACGGAATGTTCCACTCCCAAGGGATTTTAAATGCTATTGAGGGAAGAGTAAATAAGTCCCGAGATGTAGTCGAGGGACTTATTTTCTTCACGAAATAGCATTTAAAATCCCGAGGGGAACATTTCATGATTTTCCCGACAGCAAAGTTAACAAATGTTTTATCATCTGAATTACCATGTAACAGTGCCATGTAACATCCAAAAATGTTACATGGCATGCAGCTGATGTACTGTATTTACTAAGTCAGGTGATAACAGCTCCTATTATAGCAATGACATTGTCAATGACAATTATATACATGTAGTCAAATATATATGATAAATAAGTATTTAGAATCCATTTTTAAAACAGATCAGATAGTGCCGTACACTACGATTTATAAATAAAGTGGTAGATTGAAAATGATGTGAATGTTTGAACTTGTCTTATGCTGCCAAAGTTTCCATTCCAATTCGCTCCAATGCTCCGTATTCGTGGTATTATTTTAGCCATCCGTGCAGTGAACTCTAATTTAAACCTTTGAACCAGTCGTATTACTATACAGGGTGGCCCCAAAAACGGAACGGGGCACTTCCCCAAAAAATAGTACCAAAATGTTTATGTCCATCATATAGGGTGTCTTTTCCAATGAAAAACGATACCAAGAACAGTAATTTTGGTCGTGTAGTTTTTGTTTTAGGACGCTGTGAGTGAGACCATGTCAGGTGCTAATTTTTGTCAATTTTTACCTAGTCAATGCCATAAATCGCATTCCCTGCCCGTAATACCGTTGAGCGACCATGCCCATTCTCTCGGCACACGGCCGAGTGCACACTAATAATGGCGCGCGCTGCTCAATGCTATGAAAGGTGGTACCTACGTGCGATTTATCAAGCACTGGCTCGGTAAAAATTGACAAAAAAGAGAACGTGACATGGTGATGGTGTCACTCACAGCGCCCTAAAACAAAAACTACACGACCAAATTGACTGTTCTTGGTATCGTTGTTCATTTGAAAGACACCCTATCCGATGGACATAATACATTTGTTACTATATTTTGGGAAGTGCCCCGTTCCGTTTTTTGGGTGCCACCCTGTATAGGAGGTAATTTCGGTAACCACTTTTCAGGTAATCCCCATTCATGCCATTGTATTGGTATTGGTATTTTGTGCACTTTTGTCCCAAAATAACAATGGGATATCCCAAGCATGGATGACTCATTTTAGTAGTTGTGTTCGTGGCCATATCTTCCTGTTTGTTTGTTGGGGTTTTCGAAGTTCACTTGGAAAAAATAAAACATCTACTTCCACGTTTTCCACGTTTCGAAACAATACATTTAATATTCCTAAATGAGTAATGATAATTCAGGTTTCGAGATTAGCCATCAGAACAAAATAGGAACATCATTAAACTAGAACTATAATTAAAACTATTGTGGACATATAAGTCATGTAAGTTGAACTGGAATTTCACATCGGTTATAACTTACTGACTTCAGCACCATAGCGTGATTAAACTGACTGTGGGGGGCACATGCACTCTATTAATTTATTAATTTAGAATGTTCGCCCTTTTTCTTACTGTTTTGTCAAATTATTTGGGAGAACGTGCCCACCCCCCCCCCCCCCTCCTCCTTAGCTTCTTCAATGCCCGAGTAAATAATACAATTGACTGAATTGAACTGTTTTGAAGGCAACATTATTTTGTCAGTCAAGACAGTAACATATTTTGTTTTATTTAAATATTAATTGATAAATTGTACTAAATGGCGATCATCAAATCTGAACTTATTTGAACTGAGACTAGTAACGTTCAGTGAACTTGAAAGTAATAAACAAATCTACATTCTCCCCCAGATAAACAACTCACGAAATGTCGACATCAACCGAGGCGGTGATGTGGTCGAGCGCGGCTCTGACCACAAGTTGCACGTCCACCTCGACATCGTCGACGTCCGACTCAGAGTCTTCGGGTCCGTTCTCACCCGGTCTTTCCGGTCCATTCTCGCCTGGCCCGTCATCATCCAGGCTTTCGAGCGAAGAGTTCCTGAAGCAGGGCAATCACCTCCGTGATGAGATCCGATGCAGCATCATCCAGAAACGAATCCAGAAAGGACTTGATAACATCAGGCTTGGCTGGAAACCAAATGGCTCGGATTCGGTGAGTGGACAATTTTCTGTCAAGGATTATTTACTAGTAATATAATTTACTATTTGGCTAGTTTATGGGTACGAAAGTTAAGGGAATACTTGAGAAGGGTAACCATCTCCGTGATGAGATCCGATGCAGTATCATCCAGAAACGGATCCAGAAAGGATTCGATAACATAAGGCTCGGATGGAAACCAAATGGCTCGGATTCGGTAAGTCTGTCTGTTTACTAGTAATATAAATTACTTTATGGATATGGATGAGTTTGGGGTAAGACAGTACATATAGCCCGGTCACATATCAACGGATTGCGCAAACGGATGTCAAACGGAGAGCTAAATATTCCATCCGTTATATACGTTTCTTGTCCGTTCCTTGTCCGGTGATGTACGTTGTTCTATATTTTGTACATGAAGCAATGGAGACGACTTTCATCACCGGATAATTTAATTTCGCAAATTGTCTATTCGTTGGGCATACGTTTCCGATATCCGTTGATATCTGACTGGGCCATAAGGCATAATTGATGTATAGAACAGCTAGAGCAGGGCAACCATAGTTGAGATGAGATCCACAACATTAAAAACTGATCAATAGGGGACTTAGCAACATTAGACTGGCATGGGAACCCAATGGCTCAGATTCAGTCAGTGCGTCAATTTCCTATAATATATGGACGGTAAATGCTAGTATTTGATAACTAAATTGTATATTTGTAATAATTAATTTAGTGTGTTGGTTAACGAGTACATCCATAGGGCAGTCGACGAAAAGGGTTCTTGAAGAAGACCAACTATAAGCGAGATGTCATTCGCTGAAGCCGCATCCAGAAACAAATGCATAAGTAGCCTACCTACTGAATCATACAAAAAATCAAAGTATACCATCCTACTACTATTTACATGATTTACGCAAAATTTACTATTACATGTTTTCAATAGAGAAAATACAACATTCCCTCAATCATGAGAAAAACATCTTAATAGACCGCTTCTGTAATGTATGCAAATAATATGCGCATGACGTCAGACTCCCCGTCGTCAAGCTTAACAGTAACTAAGTCCGGCAAGCTAGCTTGCCGGACATGGTTACTTTTGATCAAGCGCATATTATTTGCATACATTACAGAAGCGGTCTATTGTATTTGTTTCCCCATTATCTAATCATTTTTTAAATTGTTACTATCTCCATAGATGAACAAGGAGGATGAAGACAAGAGAAAACAGCGGAGAGAACGGAACAGAGTGGCGGCATCCAGGTGTCGAGAGAGGAGGCGAGAGAGGACATTCGTCCTGGTTGAGGTACAGTCAACATAATATTCTTTTTTTTTTTTGTTACACGATTGCATTTTCATTATTTTATTGTTATATTTCGTCGAGATTTCAATTTTAATTTCAATTCAACTTAAATAAATCAATCTTTATAAAAAAAAATATGTACAATAAATACAAGGTTTAAAATAACTATACATGAATATAAGACAGTTGTGCAAGATTCGGGCTAACGGAAAGCACAAGATTCATGACAGTGCCCGAGATTAAATGTGATATGTTACCTTTTTACTGATGTCATAAGTATTAATTTTTCTTCGAGAAAAAAACAGTAACTCCAAATAGGGCCTTTATACAGTTGGTTTGCGGTAGCACTAAGGAAATGAGGACTACAAGCTCAAGAAAGAAGTCTCAAAGCAGGGGCCGTCGATCCTGGGGGGCGGTCGCCCCCCAATGAAAATATTGGGGGCGAACATATCATTTCGCCCCCCCCCCCCCAATAATTCCGAAAATGAGGAAGAAAAAAATCGAGTGATATAATGCCAAAGAGGGGAAAGACACATTTATCAATAATTAATCTTCAAAATAGCCGTTTTTTAGTTTGAAAAGGACTGTAAATCTCTTTTTTGCCGCGCGCTTCGCGCGCATACAGTTTCTCATATTGCAAGTTTCATTTCGG
Source organism: Echinarachnius parma (assembly GCA_037951105.1). Classification (NCBI taxonomy): domain Eukaryota; kingdom Metazoa; phylum Echinodermata; class Echinoidea; order Clypeasteroida; family Echinarachniidae; genus Echinarachnius; species Echinarachnius parma. The sequence continues at coordinate 2,231 of JBAMJV010010876.1, read as the reverse complement.
TTGCGGGAACACACCTTTCGAAATGTGTTGGGCAGTGTAATTTCTCAAACGCACACCTCAAAGTTTATTAAAACCCTCATCTATAGATAGCACACCGTCACAGAAAATAAAATATTCTGATATATATTTTTCAGTCAATTCGGTCCATATGCGCTGAACGCAAATCAAAATGGAATATCATGTCCCCCCACATTTGAAAGTGGAGGAGATTGTCCCCCTCCCTTTGTCATTATGTATGTTTGGTTCCATACTTATATACTTCATATTACGTGAAATTTCTGTCTCAGGTGCGCACCAAATCACAACAATTTTACGCCCAAAAATACAAAAGCTCCCTACTGTGGGAGGGCGACACCCCCCTCCCACACCCTCCCCTGCTCGGTCGCTTCGCTTCCTCGCAATGTCTCCCCTCCACTTTTGAGTTGTTGAGTTGTTGACGCCCTTGCTTAGTTCATGGGAGCCCAATGCCCTAGACTATATCGATGGCTCTATAGTATACAGGATCACGTGGATCCATCTCATGCAAGGCTCAATCTTTTCCTCGCTATGCCCTTTAAAAATACGTTATGAGTAGGTTCACTATTGTATACAATTTTAACACCCATGATAGGAGTTGCAAATGTCTGAAATCTAAAAGCTTCCGGGGTCTCCACCCCCTGGACCCCCATTATTGTCCCAAATGTGGGTGCCCCCCAAAGTCAGGTCTTCGAGCCATCAAGACACTTTCAATGAGCGCATAATAAAACTTCCGGGCATGCCAATGTGGGGCTTTTAGTGGTCACTCTGGAAAAAATTTCAAATTTCGCCCCCCCCCCCCCCCAATCACAAAAAACGGATCGACGCCCCTGTCTCAAAGCGCTCTGAGCATTATTATATTGACGTTAGCAGTTAGCCGAGATGTGGCGGTCAAGCAGTTCAAGGAATACATTTCTGCCAAGTCGCCATTTACTACACTGGTCGGGAATCAAACTCACGACCTTCGTATTGGAAAACGAAGGCCCGAACCAATATACCACTACACTCCCATTTTGAGCACATGAAAGAAAATGTGAGCTATAATGTGTTTTTTTTTTTTTTTTTTTTTTGCTTAGGAAACTGACGAGCTGGAGTCGAGCAAGCAGGAGATCATTGAGGAGATCGGGCAGCTAGAAGAACAGAAGGCTCAACTCATGGCCATCCTCTCCGAGCACAACCACAGCGGACAGTGTCAGATGCACCTACACGACGACCAACTTCATATCGATCCGTGATCATACGATGTCGACCACGATCATGAGTTTCACATGATGAAGAACTCTATACATTGACTTCAGTCTCCTCGCCATCCTTTCCAAGCACACTGCACAGTGGACAGTGCCAGATGCACCTACACGACGACCAACTCCACATCGACCCATGCGACATCATACGATGTCGACTTTGATTACTCTATGGGTTTCACATAATATGTAGAAGTCTTTACATTAAATTCGGCGATCTCACCCCTCCTCGTCATCCTCACCGAGCAAAACAACAGCGGACAGTGCCAGATTCACTTACACCATAGAGTAACTATAATATAAAGACTTACACGATGACCAACTCCACGTCGACCCATGATGACGAATTCAAAATGGTCGACACATTATAATTAAGTCGACCTTGATAATGAGTTTTACGTCATGAAGAGCTCTGCATTAACGTCAGCGCTTCATATTCCTCGCCTTCCTCACCCAAGCCGAAAGTGTCAGGTGTATACTACACGATGATAAACTGCATATCGACTACCAATGACGTGGTCGACAACGAAATAATGCGTTTTTCATTGACCCAACTAATGACAATGAGGATGAACTCCCGACTCGTGCTGACGATGTCGACAGTGGTTATAATTAACTCAACATCCGACATTGTCCAAATAATAACCATTTGCCATTATGATAAAGCAATCATCCCTTACTCTGATATGACAATGATGATGACGAACTCCACAAACCATGATCGTAAATGTATACGATTACTAATACCGACGATAGCCCGTGGCGGATCTACGGGGGGGGGGGGGGGGGGGGGGTTAGGGGGTTTAAAAGCCCCCCCCCCCCCCCCTTGGCTGCAAGTGAAAATGTGATGTGCATAGAAAAACGCCATCATGACTTGTGTCCAGACCCACACAGTATCCGCATCGTCATTGGGTCAAACCCCCTCCCCCCCCCCCCCCCCTTAGGCAAAAGGCTAGATCTGCCCCTGGTAGC